>CAJQUN010002822.1:0-22032 GCA_907163345.1 Haberlea rhodopensis | reverse complement strand
CCAAATTTGCACTCCATATATTCCGTTTTAGACCTATTTAAGCAAAAAATCTTTGATTCCAAGGTCACTCTCCATAACTCTAATTTGACATTTACCCGTGCCCTGGTCTCGTAGATTAACACAACATTGTCAGCAAAAAGCACAGTCCAAAGTAATTCAATCTGTATGTCTTTTGTTATCTCATCCAAAATTTTTTTTTATTTTTTAAAATTTACAACAACTAACTTAAGCGGCTCTAAGTTTGAGGATGTAAGACGATGATTAAATGTGATGATAAATCTTCGATAAAAATACAAAATCGAGTTAAGATGACAAAGTGTTATAATTAATAATTTTTATGTAAATTATAATTTTTCAAATATAGTTATAGAATAAATTTAAAACCAAATTATATTGCTAAAACATAATTTTTCGTACATATATTGTAATGACCCGACACTTTACATGCTCATGCATACACATCATGACATATATGAATTCATTCATAATCATAAGTGCATATAGTTTGATATTTAATATGTGCATTGAAAAGCAGTAGAGCTTGTGAATAGAGCAAATTTGATTAATATTGAATAAATTGGAAAATAATGATTATAAGTCAGTGAATTAGATTGGAAAAATAATGATTAATTTAGAATAATAGATATAAAAGTGACCATTTGAATCTGATTATATGAAAGATATATCTATAAAGTGAAGATATTGATTAATTATGCTAGACGTTAAAAGATATTGATTAAATTTTAATATATTCCCTACCTATAATGAATGATTTCTTCGATTGCCTACTTTGCCGCGTAATTTCCGGCCTAAATGGTCCGGTCTTTTGGTCCTTTTTCGCCTTTTTTTTTTTTAAAAAATTCGTCGGAACCAATCCCAATTTTAAGATATACACCATATACACTTTTGATTGTGTGAAAAGCGTGAGAAGCACCGTGAGAGAGGGGAAAAGAAAAGAAAAAGTTGGTTTCGTTGATTTTTGGACTTCGAAACATCGTCAAAACTAGAAAATACGTACATATCTGGAATCCTCGCCTCGTTGCCTTCCTTTTGATGTAGTTTTTCTCACTTTGTCTTATGTTTTTGTATGACTTAATTTGAAATAATGCCCAAAGATTATGAAATTAATATATGTGATACATTAAACAATGAGAAACAATAGTTAATAAAAAAATTGAGATTATGTTATAGTTTCGATTTTCTACGAATTTTAATGTGCAAACCAAAAGTACATTACTATTTAATTAAATTTGAGATGTGAGATATACTGGATATATGATTATCTAGTATGGACTTATCATAGATATCATGCATATACTGAAATGGGTAGTAGAAATTTGATATTAAACTTGTTTGCATTTGACATGTGTTTAGGTTATAATCTCGATCAGGGCACATATAAAACGAATTAGGCGAATCATCAAGATAAGTGCAATAACTTGTGAGTATATCCTTATAACTTGATATTTAACTTTATCTGAGTATGCGATTTGTGTTCTATGAGTACCGTGAATTGATGAATGGATTGAAATAATTGCAATATGAGGTGGAAGAACTAAATTGAGTTCTGAAATGTGTACCTGTTGGACGTGATGTTATACAATCTATATGATATAATTCTTTTTACCGTATTATTACGATGTTATACATATGATGCCATGTGCATTCATTAGAGATTAAAGAACTTTGTTATGGCCGCTAATGACATTGAACCATGTGTTATTGTATTATGAGTACGATCAAAGTCACATAATCAAAGAATATCGATTCTGAGTTAATTGAGAACTCAAAAGGGATCTACATAGTGCCATGACCATATCGTGATCACGAATTGTTCTTGGTATTAGTTGTGTCATAACATAATAAAAACACTGACATACATGTGCATCATTTTATATGAATCATGTGAATTGATGTAAAGATTATGATGAATCATGTGAGTATATTCATGTGTTTATGTGGATATAAATTAATATGCTTATGTGATGTTAAATACCACGTTCTTTGAATATCCTCATTGAGAATGCAACTCACAAATGCAAATGTTTTTTTTTTCAGTTGCTGTAGACAAAAGTTTATTCTACAAGGTGTTTCTACATAGTTTGGAAGTATGGATCCAAGGTCGGCTGGCTGGCTCTATCCCTTCTCCCTCAGCTCATCATTTGCATATATTGTATATGTTTTTGGTTGGGTTGTGAGGGGTACAACCTTGTTATTTTTGCGGCATATATATCTCTATAAACCTTGTAAATTATATTATGATAAATGTCTTGATTTCATGATATGAAAAATTGCAAGTTTCACTTTCATTAAATATTATGTTATATATATCATATGTAAGTGTTATATGTAAGGTGTTACATATATTTTAAAGATATAATGTTTAATGCACACGCAAGGCAACACCTAGTTTTTAATGAAGTTTGACCTCTTATTTCTAAGTTTCATCCGTTATTTTGCTATTTAAGACAGTACTCTTTTATGTTTTTAGTTTTCATTCACAGAAAACATGCAATTTTTATATATTAAATAAGTAAATAGTTTAGCAATGATTGAAATGACAATGTAACATTAAATTATTGAAGTGATTAATCCCAATTTCTAAAGTAACGGATGCAATAATTGTGAAATGACCCAACATGGATGATTAGGCAATCAACTACTAGCATTAGTTCAAATATTGTCTTCTCATAGACATTCTTGCACCGTGTCTTTATGTATACAAGTATTTTCCATCTTCTCAAAGTTTTGTCCAGATTAGTAAACAAGTGGAAATTAAAACTCAAATTAATTAGATATTAACACTAAAATCACAGATTCTAATGTTTTATTCTATTATCATGAAAGAGAGAAATCGATCAACAGAAACCAACGTTACCAAACCAACGGAAGCAATATTCTTACATCTTCTCTTATTTATTTCTTATTTTATCTCTTCCGATCTTATCGCACATCCAATGACGCATACGCGTCTCTGCCACACTCATCTTTTGGACGTGGTTCTTCTTGGATACCCAGCATTCCGTATCATACGACATTCAAGGTCTAATGGCGGTTCTAGAAAGCTTTTCATTCAATTTCAATAGGATATTATGACCGCATAGAACTCTGGTGGCATTTCTTCATTCAACTCACCTTGAACCAGTCGTTGATGTGGTAATGTCATTGTCAATCTCTACGTCCTGTTGGGTAACAGAATCTAGGTATCGAAACTTGCTGCTCATCGATACCTTTTGACCATTGAGTGCTGCAACACCTGGATCTCGAAAGGTACGACCATTAAATTTGCACTCCATATATTCCGTTTAGATCTATTTAAGCAAAAAATGTTTGATTCCAAGGTCACTCTCCATAACTCTAATTTGACATTTACCCTTGCTCTGGTCTCGTCGATTAACACAACATTGTCAGCAAAAAGTATGGTCCAAAGTAATTCAGTTTGTATCTATTTTGTAATCTCATCCAAATATTTTTATTTTTTAAAATTTACAACAACTAGCTTAAGCCGCTCTAAGTTTGAGGATGTAAGACGATGATGAAATGTGCTAATAAATCTTCGATAAAAATACAAAATTGAGTTAAGATGATACAAAGTGTTATAATTAATAAAATTTAGGATGTAAACTATTTTCAAATAATAGTTATAGATTAAAATTTAAACTAAATTATAAGATGCTAAATGTAATTTTTCGTACATATATTGTAATGATCCGACACTTTACATGCTCATGCATACACATCATAGCATATATGAAATCATTCATAAGCATGCATAAGTGTATTTTGATATTTCATATGTGTATTGGAAAGCATAGAGCTTGTGAATAGAATAATTTTGACTAATAATACAAAGAATATATATATCTACATACATATATTGAATAAACTGGAAAATAGTGATTTAATTAATAATAATATTGATAATAAGGATACAAATTGTATAACAATAAATAAATAATAATCATCGTCGTCAATTAATTAATAATTAATATAACGTTAATAATAAGAATCAAAATTAACATTTTTTTCTACATCAACCACCATATTTTAGTTTATACACTATTTTCTACACTTGATTGAGTAAGCCCTGATGCGCGTTAATATTTTGAAAATCTCCCAATGTTCATGATTGAAAATAAACGAATGGAGAAAAGAAGAAAAAAAGGTTGAATGAATTGAAAAACAATGGCGAAAAGTAGTGGATGAATTGAATGTGTAAAGAAAATGAGACGTTGGATAAGAGATAAAATTATGGAGGGGTAAAAGTCAAGAAAAATGAATGATGAATAAGGAAAAAGGAGAATGAAGAGTGAAAGGGGAGTGCGCAATACATATATCGGACTTACTCGATCTTTTGAAACTCTTATTCTTTTTGTTGAAGCCATGACCCGAAACCATGCATTACAAGCTTAGAAAGACCTATTGACCGAGTCATGTTCATTCAATATACTAGTGGAGAAGGTTACAAAAGTTAAGCTTATGGACTCTCGAGAGATATGTTTGATGAGTATGGGTTGACATTCACACACACACGTCTCTTACCTTGATTGATAATGTTCATTCTTATTATAAGCCTGTCATTCTATTGGACAATAAGTTTGAAACCAAAATGATACCGTGAAAAGCTTTATTGATATATGTGAACCAAAATCTCTTTTGATTGAGTGTGGCATGAAAATTGAGTTAAATATTAGACCATGAATATCTCAAGCCAATATGATTGATCGTTGCACAACTTGAATCTTTTGAATTTGTTTTGTTTTCTTTTTTTTTTCTTTAATTTTGCTCGGGACTAGACTAATAATCTAAGTTTAGGGGTTTGATAAGTGCATTTTTGCACTTATTATTTCTTTTGTTTCTTTTGGATTGATGTTGGTTTTTCGATCAGAATTACGTGTTTTGTGTTGTTTTTTGTGTTTTTAGGAAGTTAGGTGAAGATGAATGATAAGATGATAAAATAGCATGAAATAACAAGAAAATGGTGGAACAAGTTAAGGCAAGGCAAATGAATGCTGAAAAGTTGGGCCAAGAAGAAGATTCGGAGTACAGATCAATCTTTACAAAAACAGAGATCGATCTCTGTAGGAAAAAAAGGACAACGACACATCCCTGAGAAAAAGGCGATCGATCTCTGTAGACAGTGTGTTGGGAAGAAATTCACGAGATTTGGCGTTCGATCGCTATGAAAGTGGCGATCGATCGCCAAAATAAAATTTCTGAAAAAAAAAATTCGCGGCGACCGATCGCCATAAAAGGGCGATCGATCGCTGCGTAATTAGGCCCATTTAAAATTAGCGGATCCAAAGGTTCAGAGGCGGCTACCCTAATCTTTTTAGGGACTTTTGATACTCTTTCATGGGCAAGACATATTGAGAGGTCTTTCATATGGGGACGAAGAATTGCTTCCATATCGTTTTGTATCTCTTACTTTCGTTCGTTTATGAATTTCTCAAACATGTCTATGTGTTTTATGAATTCTAGGATAAACTAATCCCTTCTTTCTAGGGGGAAGGCGTAGTTTTATTGGATATTATGTTTTGGTTCGATTGATTTACATATTAGGATTTATCACATGATTTATTTGTGTTTTCTCTTGCTTTAAATACAATTTAATTGACTGACCATTGATTTAATTGTAATATTTATTTGTGATCTATCACTTGCGAGAGGGGATTGTGAACAGGACATAGGAAAACACATCATGGATGTTTATATCATCAACAGACGCACAACTCCATTGAAGCCTTTGAAAGAATTATCGTGCAATCAACATTGTTTAATATTTAATCTTAGATAGGATATCAATGTTGGTATTGAATGATAATTTCTACTATCACTTGGGAAAAGGGAGTAGGAAACACTTAAGAATTCTTGGCTAATAAACTAGATAAATCTATAATATTGTAATTGATCATAAGAAACATAGTTGATAATCAAGTGAAATCGGACCTCCAGAATCCTTCTCATAATTTATTCTCTTGAATTGTTGCAACTGCTTGTTAGTGACTTACGTTATGACAACCAACAACACAACTCGTTTTTCTAAATAGAATTAAGACCATCTAGCACAAGTATTTAATTAATACTATAGACCAATCCTCGTGGGTTCGACATTCGTATTCATATTCATATACTAAAACTTGACATCGTACGCTTGCGATACGATTTGCACGCAACAATATCATGTGTTGTATTTATATAATATAATTTATTTTATATGATATTTGTCTAGAAGTATTTGATTTGGAAGAATGATTTTAAAAAATTTAAAAGTTATAGATTTGAAATGATGTAGTATATTGTCATTTTAAATCCTTTCAAAATGCAAAGAAATGCATGTGTATTTGAAAAAAAAGAAGAAGATTTCGAATACCTAATTAAATTTTTTTACCCCTAACATAAATAATAAATTTGAGCGGGAATTTCAAATCTACTCATTTCATAATATTTTGTTTTGTTACGATGTGATATGAAATCAATGAGAAGCTAAATAAATTATCACATTTATCTTTCCATATTGTAATATGTTAAATTGACTATGGCTTACTAATCGAAGACAAGTTTCCGTTGTACGCCGATATGGCTCCCTCGATGGTCTCTTCGTGCTTCCTTGTGAAGAAGATACTGCTTACCTTGCTATGGAGGCTCGTTTTTCTGCTGCAAATTTTGTTTACTGTTTCAGCTCTCGACAAAATGGTGTTCGTTGTTGTCGATTTGGTTTCTTCTCCACCTGGGTTCTCTCTTTGGGATTTTGGGGGTTTTTAACGCGGCTGTGCTTCTTCTCTTCTCTCCTATGACATTTTTTGTCACCTATTGTTCCACTACTCCGTCCGCTGGTGGAGTGGGGAAGGCTGGTGGTGATGGTTTGGTTTCTTAGTGGTCTACACCGGAGGTCGTCCCTACTTTCTTGTTGTTTTCCTCCTAGGATGAGTCTCGTAAGTAGATATGCACGGGATTCTCCCAAATCCCGTACATTATTTTGTGTGAGATTGGCTTGTGCGAATTCTATCCTTTTCGATGTTTTTATCATTTTATCTACTCTATCATTATATAGGTAATGTGTTGTTCAGTAAATCTGGTTTTGTGCATATTTGTCTTGTGGTGTATGTCTTTGGTTCCCAATGCCCCTCTTTTTGTTATTTTGTGGGTTGTTAGGTTGTCTTTCATTGTGAGGCCTCATTTGGCTATGACTACTGAACATTTAGGTTTAGTGTGGCATACATTGTTTTTCCTAGGTTATTGGATTTCAGTGCTTTGGAGATGAGAGCTCGCTCGATTTTTATCTTTATCAGTTTATGATTCTCATTCTTTCCTTATTTGTACCTTCAACTATGTTGGAAGACAGTTTCTCTTGCTCAACCTTTCTCGGGGCTTCATTATTTGAGGGGACCCAGATTGATTTAGGTGGTCTCTGCACTATTATGGTCATAGTCTCGTGCTGCTACGATGTTGATTGTTACCATCTCATCTTTTTGACAGGTTTCAATGTATTTGCATTATTTATCGATTGTATAGCCGTGTATTGACTGGTTTTAGTTGTCCCTTTTTGTTCTATTAATATAATATATGTTTCGGTTAAAAAAAAATGACTATGGCTTAGAGTCCACTTGGAAGTCAACTATGGCTGCTAGTTTGTGTTGAAATGATTGTGCCTTTGGATTGAAAAATTGAATAGGTGTGACGGAATACTTGGAATAATTTTACAAACCAAATATATACTCCAAAAGATATTATTATAAATCCTAAATCTAAAAAATAAAAATAAAAACCATTTTCAAATAATTATTCTAATTCATCATTAAAAATCTTATAAAAATCATTTCTAGAATTTTTAATTCAATATAGCATTGCGAGTATATATAAGTATGTATGTGTTGTTGTATACATAGCAACTTAACCAGGAAAATGATGCAGCGATTTGGGGAGGGGAATACACTAAAGGCAACGGATGAGAGGAGAGCTGAAGAAGAGTAAGAGAAATGAGGGAGAAGAAGTTGATGTGTAAGGAGGAAGCAAGTCGTAAAACTCAAAGTCGATCACCAACCTACTATGAGATGGAATTTGTGCAACAATCTTTGCAGAAGTTGGAGGCAAGAAGGGAAAAGCCAACCGAGACAGTAGCAGAAAACTTCAATGCATATTTCCATTCCGTTGGTGAAGATAAATCACCCAACATTGTTAAAGACGAGATCAATGTCAAAGAAGAAAATGCTGATGAGGAAACTAACATTATGGAGTCGAAAGACGTCGATTCAACTGAGGGAGAATGAAGTGAAAATAGTGTATGTAGATAAATATTCTGCTTATGAGTTGACTAAGACTAGAAGAGAAGATAGTGTATATAGTGTAAGAATTGTAGTATGATATCGGCCCGGTGGCTATGGTGTTACTCGCCCGCCCGAAATTAACAAGGGTGAAGGTTCCTCAGATCATGGTCCAACGAATATGCTTACAAACTACAAGCTACAACACAGGACTCTATCCTTTGGCTTTCTTGGTTAAGGTTGTGGTTAAACAATTATACCCGGTTGGGGGTGATGCATAATGTTCTATCCTTATTATCCTGATTGGTGAAGTACCAGATGCTAACAAACAACGGGATAGAGGAAGAGAAGTTATCGGGGTTATTAAGGATGCTCAAGCCATAGAAAAAATGAACTCCTAACTACAACCTTGAGGACAAGGCTGAATTAAAAGGGTGGTATTGTACTATTATTATGGACAAAAATCTAGCCATACCTGTCAAGAATTAGATGGGCCAATTAGATGGGCCCAAAGGAGAGAATCAGGAGAGAAGAAGAAAGACTCATGAACATGATGAGGGGGGTTAGTTATGCATGACATAATAAATAGTGTAGGGGAGGGACAGAAAAGATCTAAAACAAAATTACATAAACATTTTACTTTTCAAATTCATTTTTCTTAAATTCAACAACTCATTATTACTACGCATAGAAACCACTACCTTTTCGTTCAAATTAAAGTCCACGAAAAATGACTTAAAATACAAACTTTACTACTAATCTTCAGTCTCAAATGGGATACTAGATTCTAACTATAGCAAAGAAATTTAAATTTTACAGGAAGAAGCCACACATGAATAATGAAGCATCTTCAATACCTTGCTTGACCCCATATGTTGTGATTGCCTCAAAGGGCCACAAATATTGCTAGTAATAATTGCTCTCAAACTTTCCCACTGTGTCAGATCTTGTGAATCAAATGGAATTATGGAAATTCTGGCTTATATTTTACATACCGATGATGGATAGAAACGGAGGGAGTCCTCACATTTTCTCGTTATCCTGCTTAATCTGGAGGGCAGCTCGAACAACATTGCCTCGAGTAATAATCCCAACCTATCATATTGAAAAAATATTTTGTCCTCAGAAGAAAAAGAATGAAATATTGTAAGAATTCAGCGATGCTGATAAATGTAAAATGAATAGATGAAAGTGGAATAAGTTCACTTACCAGCTTCCCTTCGCTATCTACAACTGGTAGCCGACGGTACTTTTTTGTTCTAAGCAGTAACCTAAAAAGTGCAAGAAAATTCCTCCAATTAAGATTTACGGTACAAGCAACTAAATATACTATGTAACGCCACTCTGTCTCCAAGTATCTCTTACTCTTAACAATAAGATGACGGGGAAAATAAGAGGAGGTGACCCATCATTGACTATTACAGTTGACTTCTAAGGCAAAATTCCAGAGTTCGATTCATAATAGATGTGTGTTGAAAAACAATTTTCTATTGAAGTAACATAAAGGATCTTTTTTTAAGGTTAATTCAACCAAATTCAAGAGCTTTTTTTTTATTCACCCAAATTTCAACTATTTCTCTTTTATTCTTGTCCAGCCGTAGCCCGTCAGTCATTTTAAATTTCAAATCTATATCAATGGGAGTATTTGTTTATGTACTGTCAATCTTAAAATGGACGAGAGACTCACAAATAGTGATTTGTAATAGATTTATGTCCAAGGTGAATGAACCAGAAATGATCCTCCATATAAATTTTTGAGTTTAAATTGAAAAAAAAGAAGCAAGAACAGAAAATACCTCGCAGCATCCTCAAGATTGGTGTTTTCACGCACAGAAAGAAAGGGTGTGGGAGTCATAACGTCTCCAACAACCTTCCCATTAGTTTTACCGAGTAGCTTCTGGATTTCGTTGAATGTCTGCAATGATATGAAGAATTAGAAACTGATGAGGATATTCCAAACAATCAGCTTAGAGATGCTCACAACACGGTTTTACTGGGACAGCTCAAGTTCATTCTCACAACATTCTCCAGCATATCTAGTTAGTTGACTATAGTAGAAGTACATAGGATATAATTCAAAAAACATGAAACGGCCAGAGTCATAAAACACGTGGCTTGCAAGATCACATGACACTTCAAAATCCAAAAAATTATCATGTAGGAAGAATCAGCAAGTTCCTGCAGTTTTGAGCTCTAATGAGTCAATGACAGGAGAACTCTCATCTAATTTGCTTTGAAAAACAATTGACCAATTAAATATGATTTACTTGAACACTCTGCTAATTCTTTTATCCTGTAGAGTCTCAAAGAATTTTTTTATTGGCATATCATGAACACCACCCTTTAATAACTACTTTTCACATTTTATAAAATTATAAGAATGAAAACAAAGCGTAGATAATGTTAAACACTTTCAGCATCTTGAGCATAAAGCTCATGTTTTGTGAGCATCTACAAGACAAGAACTTGGTGCTCCCCAATTATATAATGCACAGATCTCAAACAATATGAGCTGCACGTACTTTCCAGGTACTGTCGACATCTGGAAACATATTTGTTTCTTGTTGACCACCACCTAGTTGCAGAAGAGAATATGGCATAATTAGATATCATAGCTTATGTAAGGTAATGAACTTGCAAAAAAGACAGATCCACTTCACTACCAAATAAAAGAAAAGAGAATATGGGTGTTCTTTATAAGATCTTTAGCATACCAAAGAAGATTTTATAAATACAGTGTCGAGCCTGTATTTAGTAACAAGTACTTTATTTTCTTTCTTCTATGTCAATTTTGAAAAAATATATGGGCAAGGAATTGTGGCACTGTTGAATAATCCCTCCATGCTAGCACTTCATCCCCTGTTTTCTAAAAGTATATATAATTTGGCCATCTAGAAAACCTCCCCATGACCACATCTCTTAAAATCTAGACAAGTTAGCTAAAACTCAACTTCAATGATACCTGAAATGGAGTCAAGTGCCAACAAATCATAGTCCGAAACCACACCGACCTGCAACAAACACAAATGAATTAGCCAATTTCAGTTATCAGAAAATCCATATTTAAACTAATCGAAACAAACCGTGAAAGAAGTGTAAGAGAATTGGCAGATTCCGGTAAGAAAAACTTCACTACTAAGACTCACAAATTAAAACTTCAATAAAAACCTTCAACCACTACTTCTAATATAAAATCCACCCAAACCACCAGCATTTACAAAGCAAAATATGTCAGTTCCTTATAGCTCACGGTATCTAATGCACATGAATAATGGAAATGCTGCGTGCAACAATTTATGCATATATTTCAAAAAACATAACGTTACCAATTTCCAGTCATCATCAATCACAGGAAATCCAGTAATTCTTTTCTCAACTAGAGTCTCCAGTGCTGTACATCCAAGAAAACCACTATAATCAAAGAAGGAAGAAAAAAGTTAACATGCTTAAACCAAATAAAGTGTCAGCAATACCTTCAGTAACCGTAGTGGAAGGTCTTACAACATACAAAAGCTCTTTAGTTGTCATAAAATCACCAACAGTGTAAATTCCTTCTCGTGTCTGAACAGATGACAAAGATGAGCATTCGGCAAGGATGAAGACAAAATAAGAAATCATTTACATGGGATAAAGCTTCACCAAACAACTTTTTTCGGGTACAACTACTTGGTCTTCTTTTTTACGAATTAATTTAGGCAATAGGAATGAATATTTAGCGAAAAAGCTATCATTATCTATATCTATAGTTCCAAGACCCTCAAAGATCAATAGAAGAAGAGAAGAGCAGTGCGCGACACCTCACATCGAGGGAAATCATGAAATCAAGTACTTATTTCTCTCCGATTTAAAAATCCAAAGATACAAAACTTTGTCCAATGACCGATCCACGGTTATAGGTTTCCATTCAGCTGAGCATAGTAATAAATCAAAAATAACATGCCAAAAAAATAGCAAAAACAAACCTGAAATTCAAACCAGCTCAAAAAGTGTTTTAACAAAATATAAACCAGAAGAAAACAAAACAAAGTCTTTTTTTCTAACAACTTACAGGAACCGAATTTGTGGTACCAGCGGTGGCGAACTGAAGATTCTCTGACCGTCGAAATCGAGAATAACGATCCCACCGCCGCCATCGAACAAAGGTAGACGAATCAACAGTAACGGCGGACTTGAGGAGGCCGGAGTTGGCACAGTACATGAGGATGCAAGGTGAAGAGTGGGAATGGACGGTGGAGATTGCTCCTGAAAGAAAAGCAGTAATGGAATCCATTATTTGAAAGAGTGATTAACAAACGACGATTTGCAGAGAGATATTCGTAATATCTTGCGCTTTGCGTGAGAAATGTTCTTTTTAGGTTAGTCGGCGAAGGGTGTGTTTGATTTGCAGATATATCTCGCTTTCTTGAAAGGGTTGTATCCTGCTCATTTTACCACACGTGATTTTTTATTTTTATTTTAAATCAAGTACCATGATTTTACTTTAATAGATAATTCCAATTTTCTATTATTAATCTTAGATTAAGATTTTTTTTATATTTAATATTTTTTTATGACCAAAAATTGTGGCCACTATCATTTGGTTATACATTGGATAAACTCTTGAGTTGACGTAATAACCTCCAAACTATATCAGTTAGGTAAACTGTATTAGACAAGTCCGATACAATAAGCTCAATTAAGAAATGTTGGTAGGTTCACATTGGTATCAAAAATATGATGGATGTTAACAATTTAGTTTTAACTCTTTGAATAACAACCTAATCAACACGATGATTATGGGAATTTACACATGTTTTACACGTATGCAAATTTTTTGGGAAAAGAAAATGTTGGAAGGCACAGCAGCTTAATCAGCATGATTCAATCATTGAAATAATTCGGGTATAATTAATGTTCCTCAATATTATATAAAATTATATTTTTTTTATGATCGAAAAACAAAACCCGTAGATGTTATCATTTGGGTGTGTACTTATAAATCTTTGAACTAATATAAAAGCCTACAAACCACGTCAACCAGATAAACCATACCAAATGTCGTAGGGGAATAGAACTCGTTATATTGGGAAGTTTGCAAATTTTACACATTTGGTTAGCATTTTTGGACAGATATGCATTTTTGTTGGAAAGAGATGTTGGCAATGAACAGGCGTGAATGACTTCTCCTCCTGATTTTCTCATGGCTATGATTAATTTTGACCAAAGGCCGTGGCCCACTAATCAGAGATTGATTAGTAATTGATATCTTATTTAAAATTTGTTCATAGACTTACAGATATGATATTTGACACACTTGAAAATCACTTGGTAATATTAAACACTTCTAAGACACCAAAATTTATCGGACATATGTCGGATAAGTCTGACGTGTCCTTAATTTTTTTTTAAAAATAAAACGGATATTTATATCGTACACTCCCCTAAAAATTAGATAGCCATTTCCAGGGGCGTAGCTAGGAATTTAGTATTGGGGGGGGGGGGCTGAAAAGTGTAGGCGATGCGGGGTCGAATGGGCGGTAGCCCCTTTGCCGGGGTTGGGGGGCAGAGCCCCAAAGAAATTTTGGAGATCCATTGCCAATGGCCCATTCGACCCTTTCATTTCCTACTGTGAAAAATAAAAAACGGGTTCACTAAACTTCTTCTTGGAACTCTATGTTAATATATAAGATTATCTTTTTTATTTTTATAATTTTTAAATAAATATAGTTTTGGACAAATAAGTAAATTCAAAACTATTTTAAGGAGAATGAGATTTGAACTCTCAACGTCAAAGCAATGGATTCTGGCAAATAATTTTATAATTTTTAAAAATTCAAATATTTTTTGGGAAATCTTACCTTGAAGTTGAAGAAATCTTACTTGACTGACTGATTATTATATGAATGATGGCGAGCCGATAAAGATGAGTGAAGGACCGATGATGAAGCCGTGAAGGATGATGAGTGAAGTGTAAGTATGCCCTTGTAGGATTTTAAAAGCCACTCAGAAAATAAAAAAGTTGGGTTTGTCTGTATTTTTACCCCAATTTTTTGAATACATAAAAAAAATTTAAATGCATAAAATTTAAAAAAAAAAATTTCTGAGCCCCCCCAAGCCCTTTATATAAGTACGCCCCTGGCCATTTCGAACACAACCTATGGACATGTCCAACACAAAAATGATAGTTTTGATGGTTAATTATACAATTTAGAAAGTTTTTTAGCTAGAATAAAATTTGGACATATTAGATAAACTTTATGAAGTAATATATATTTTGATGTTCGTATGAGTGATACTATGATGATTTCAGTGGCATATCTTTATTTATATGGTATTTGAATTTGATAAGAATATTTTTCGTGTCTTTTTATTTGAATGTGTTTGTTAAATTTATGTTATTGAAGTAATATGTATTTGTTATTAGTATGAGTGATAATATAATGATTTCAGTGACATACATTTATTTATATGTTTTTTGAATTTGATAAGAATATTTTTTTTTTATGCTTTTACATGATTTTAGAAATTAAAAAATTGTAAATTTAGTATTTTTATAATATATTACATGTAATATTATTTGCAAAACATTATATATGCTTGTGTGAACGAGGATACGATGAAAAGGCATAGAAATCTTTCTTGCTAGAATTTGAATTCCCATCTAAATCTTTTTCTTGCACGAATGCTTTTGGGGTATCCAATCCGAAGCCACGACAAAACCACATCGACCGCCCATTCCAAAGCAGAAGCTGAGTTTCAACCTCAATATTTCAATCAATCTCAACTAATGAAAATTCAAAGTAAACTAGATAATTACAAAATCTTTTTAGAGACTCACAATTGCAAAAATCTCATATACTTTGAAATTTGTTTATGAAATTAGGGGAATGCAAACCAAACAATTTCGTTTCAAACTGTACCGAACCAAAAAGTTTCGGTTCGATTTTCGGTCAACAAAATTCGATTTTCAGTTACAGGTTTCGGTTCACCGAACGAACCGAAAACTGAAATTTTTAAAATATATATAATTTTTTAATGGTTTAATTTTTTTAATGATTTCGTTCTTGGTCGTATGATTAAGAACTCGTCAATTAACAACATGTTTTTAAGTATAATATAATTCATTTGTTGTCTCCTTTAAATTCGAGTTTTTGGAATAAATAGTTTTAAATAATATTAAAAGTTTAGAACTAAAATGTCAAAGGTTCAAATTATTTTGAGTCCAATGTATGATATATTAATGTTTGTATTTATGTTGAAATTTCTTCGACTAATCATCCAATTAAAAAAAACGGTTCAAACGGAAACCCAACCGAACTGAAAATGTTCGATCAAAACCGAAATTGAAACGAACAATTTCAGCCCGTTTTTAAAATTTATAACCAAAATTTCGGTTCTGTTCGGTTCAAAACCTAACCGATGAACGCCCTAATCTAAAATTCCCAGTTAACATTAATAAACAAAACTTCGTGTATAATAAAATGTGTATTCAAAATCCTATATAAAAAATAATGAACAAGAGCGCCTTGAATTATTATATTGATAGCTAAAAACCCTTTATACTAATAAATTTTTTTGTGATATATACACTTCTCAAACATCCATCCACATAGATGCACATAATTAAAGAGAACAACAGGTTTAGATGACAAATGGATTCGATACTACGACAGGAATGTTAGGCAGAACAATACTACAGCACTACGCAAAGGTTGGCATATCTTTGGCTTTGTTGCATCCTTGAATCTCAATGTAAAGTGTAGCTGCATCAAATCACAAAAGATACAATCGGCCAAAGTGTTGTTTCTGTTTAATTATATCGAAATATTGAATCAGTTTAACAATTGTGATAAAATTGAATTATACTGTGATACAGTAAAACAGTAGAACCTACAGTAACAGTTTATAAACTGTAAGGAAAACACAGCAAGAATCTGGAAATGTTTCTGGACGAGGTCACAGCAAGCCGTGTGCCCGTAAACTCAAATTTTCCCCCGCCTTAGCTTCTGGCCTCATGGACAAGTGAGTTCAAAGGTACAACTCCCAATCACCTCTGTTCGGATTGAATAGTGTCCAATACTCTCAAATAGTATGTAATGTATGAATGAAGAATGATTTCTGATTTTCGGATGATGAAAACATAAGGCTGGAGCAGCTTATATAGCTGAGCAGCAGACCTGTAAGGACCCAAATATCTAATCTCATCATTAGTTCATTTATCTTCTCTATTAGTGCATACTTTCATCACATTAGGGAATTCTCGTCACATGCTTCAATAACAATAGCATGACGTATATAAAATTTGCGACATAAAGTCTCTTAATCTCTAGTTCTCATCTCAACTCAACTAACAGAATTATACACATCTCAATGCACCAATATTATTATCAATTCATTATGCAATACCCTATAATTAATTGCATGCAACCAAGAATGAAAAAAGAATCTAACAACCTTTATACGACCCATATACACATCAGAATGCTCACAGGTGAGCATCGAATAAGTGAATGTGTATTCAATGTATAATTATAATACCCAATACCAGTATTAGTACATCTGCCCTAGGAGCATTCCCAATCTATAGCCCGAATTCACTCCAGAGCCAACGATGTACCTGTTCACCTCTCCCAACAGAAACAACAGCCCCACACGAGGTGAACATACCAATCCACCATCTCAATAACAACAATATCACAATTCATAATTTGCAGAATATAAAACTATAAATGTAAAAGATACTCCCTGCACAGTATTATTACCACATGTGATTTCCCCCGTGCTGTTCATGTTCTCCCAATAACCAAAATCGTCAAATTCCCAAAACGAGTTAATCATCATATTGATTAACTATGTCCATTTTTACCATTCCAATTCCATAATCAATTATGATTAAATCTTTATACAAATGACCACAAATATCACATATATCTAACAAATGATTCCACAGTTCCATTTCATCGCTCGCTCAATAATAGCGGCATTCTAGCATCACGCAAGCTCAACAACGGCAGTATTAGAACCGATGTTTGCTCAACAACGACAACATATCAAACATTGCTCGCTTAATAGCGGCACCACGTGATTCCCAATGCATATCAAAGTGATTGCAACAACCATATATTATTCATGCACATGACAATAATATATATATATATATAAATATTATCGTACGTTATACGTACCTTATATTCCGATAGCAAGAGTCAAACCTTGTCTTGCCCCGAGATCCAGTGAGTTATTCGCTAAGTACAGTTAATAGTCCGCAATTAATCAAAAGTATACTACTACATGCACAAGCATGTAAACAATCCCCGAATACATCATCCTATCACGATGATTAATTACCAATAATGAACTGTGCGTACTACTCAAGACATTCCATTTCTACGATAAATGAGTTACCGATTTACTCGAACGAATAGTACGTCTTATAAAAGTTCAACCCGAACCATTTCATTTTAAAGTGTATTATTCCCATTGGAATGTAGACATTGCCATGAAAGTCGGCTAATTAAACCCCGATTCCAAAATCTCAACTTTTAACCAAAGTTTTGAAAAAAAACTCATCCCAAGGAGCCGCAATCGATCACCGTTTACGCGCGATCGATCGCGTAAACTCACTGTCGGGCAGAACATTACCGCGATCGATCGCCAAGTCTCGACGATCTATCGCCCGACCCTCCCAATCCATCACTGAGACTTAGCGATCGATCGCCAACACTGTGCATCTTCTCTCCAATTTCCAGCATAACATCGCGATCGATCGACACCAAGCCGCGATCGATCGCGACCTGCGATTTTCTGAAAAATATTTTGCTACCATGGTGTTTTTCTTCCCCAAATTCAAAACCAACATCCCCAACACCTCCACAACTTCAAATACACCAATAAAACTCAATAAAACTCCAATAACAAACTTTAAGATTTTCAACAAAAATCCCCAAAATCCAAACCCATCACAAAACTTAACCAAAAACCACAAAATCACAATCAACACGAATAAAGACGAGGGGAAGGATCTTACCCAATTATCTTCGAGAAAGCACGCTCCAAGGATGAGCCTTGCTCGATTTCTCCTCCAAGAGAAAAAAAGGGAAAGGGTAATGGGGAGAAACGTGGGAGATGTGAGAGAGAGAGAGAGGGGAGAGGAAAAAATGTCTGAACACCGAGCTCTCTTGGTATATATAGTACCAAGGCTCCAAAATCCCAAGTCCCCCACAAATACATCATAACTCATTAAAAATCATATGTGTTCAATAATTGCCTCTCAATCTCAATTTCCATTATCAGCTCCAACTCAAAGCACCCAGACCCCAGATCCCACCAAAACACAATTCCAAGGTTTATCACCACGATGAGAATACAATCTCAACCATTGGATCCAACAACCCCAAATACCGGATTTAAAGTCCGGAGTCCCAACACCACAATTAATTCATAATTGTAACAATTAAAATCCATTAAGGATCATTACCACACCGTTATCTTAACATAATATAAGGTGCAATTATGAGAACTAATCATGAATAATCAGAGTAATAGGTCGTGTTGATATCCTGAGCTTATAGAGATTACAATGCCAAAAGAATTTCAAAAGGGATTAGTTACATCTCTTAGTAACAGCATGTAAGACTATAGTTCTACTACACTCCTTGTAGAAACTATACAAAATGAAACTCTGATCTGTTAATCCTGTAGCACTCCTTAAAGCTCAACGTGTCAACCCCGACCTTTGTTCTCTGTATTAATGCACCTACAAAGACAACCCCAACATGAGCACATCATAATTCATATTCAACACAATATGGATGTAAAGCATAAATGCATAAATCATAACATAAAATACTTCATGTATTCCCAATGCATTTAATACGCCCATTGGTTGTCCCTGTACCATAACTCATAATCAAATCATTATATGAAATTATGGCTTCTTAAATAAATGTCATGACATAACTTCACTTCTTAATCTTAAATCTTTCTTAGTCAGTTTATCATCAGTGTATTAAATGCTTCTTACTTCTTAACTTCATAATGAGCGGTACCATCTTCCCCGCTTCATTATTTCATAACAAGCGGTACATTCTTCCCCGCTAGCGGTACCTTCTTCCCTCCCCGCTCTTCATACTAGCGGTACCTTCTTCCCCGCTTAGTATGGTATACCCCGCCTCCATGTGCAAGCCTTACTCCATATTTTTAGCGGTATATGCGTAAGCATTAAAATCATCACTGGGATAATCCCGACTCGTGGAATACACACTCTTTATTCCACAATATAAACATGCAACAACAATGCATATCAACATGTATAATACTCTTAATGCACAACTTTGCATCTATCATGTGTCAAATAGACAAACATAAAATACATGTTACTGTTGGGATGCCCGTACGTCGTCGCTTACGTACCTTTCCAAAATATGGTGTATTGCAGGACTCTAACCCCTGCGTTGTGTGGCTACTTGTGATGGCTCTACACAAGTGTACAACACAATATTAGATGTCTCAATACGATCCAATATCAAAAACTAAGCAAAATATGACAATTTACATTTTTCAACTTTCTGGCACCTCAAGCTCGATCGATCGGCACCTCAAGCTCGATCGATCGAGAAAACACTTAATTCGATGCCCAAGTTCTGCCTCACTCGATCGATCGAAATGGCATCGCCGATCGATCGAGAACCTTCAGCGATAGATCGAGAAATCTTCCGATCGATCGAACCCCTTCTTTAAATATTCTGCCCCGCTCGATCGATCGAGAAGGGAATTCGATCGATCGAGCTACCCTGTAAAAATGCGATTTTCAGAATTCTCGAGCACATCATTTCATACAAGCAATTCTACCACATAAGTCATGAAATATGCTCGAACAAAAACGCCAAGGGCTTCAAAAAACTACCATGTATGTACTCAAATCAAAGGTTTACCAAAACCTAGCTAACATGCATAATAACATCTTCACAACTTCACTCCCATCCCATATTTTCCAGAAAAACAGGGCACTCACCCTACCCAGATTTTCGAACACTACATTTTACATGCTTAAATCCTTCACATAACATATGAAACATGCTCAAGGAAAAATACTGGGAGTTTCATAACAACACCATGTAAGCACTTAAATCGAAGGTTTAAAGAAACCTAAGCTAGCATGCCATTTTACACCAAGTAAGAACTTGAACTTAAACAACTTAACTTAACCCAAAACCAGAGCATGGTTTCTCACCCTCCTTTGCTCCGATTTTTGGAAGGTTTCCAAGCAATAAAAATGGAAGAGCTCCTCTCAATTTTGCTTAGCAGCTGCTGGAAGATATTTGGAGAGAAAGGGGCGAGAATTGGAGTGGAGGAGATGGGTTGAATTATGAGGACAAGTGGCTGTAAAGTCAGCTGTGGCAGCTGATTGGTATGGGTTGAGGGGGGGTGTTGGGTGGTGGGTGGTGTGATGTGTAATGTTTTGGTCCCGGTATTTAGCACGATGAATTAAAATATCCTCACATGATATTTTATAGTATTTAATCAATAAAAAATTCATCCTCGAAATCAGCATGCACTTAACAAGATACAACAAAACATAAATCACATACCAGAAAACAGTTCTGGATAGTGCTGCACCATGTGTCGCTCTGTCTCCCACGTGGCCTCCTCGACACCCTACGATCCCACTGAACTTTGACCATAGGAATAACTTTGTTTCGTAGTCTGCGATCTGCCCGATCCAGAATCCTGATAGGCCGCTCCACATAGGAAACATCGGACTTTATCTGAACCTCAGAAGGTTGCAACACATGAGAGGGATCTGTCTCGTACTTCCTCAGCAGACACATGAAATACATCGTGTATACCAGACAGAGAGGGCGGTAAAGCTAACCGGTAAGCCAGAGTACCAACACGCTGCAAGATCTCGTACGGCCCCACATATCTCAGGGATAACTTCCCCTGCATACCAAACCGTACCACACCCCTGAAAGGTGGGACCTTCAGAAAGACTCTGTTGCCCCCAACTGAAACTCTAACGGTCTTCGCCGCTGATTCGCATACGCTGCCTGCCTGTCTGAGCTGCCTTCATCTTTCTCCTGATTACCTTCACCTTTTCTTCTATTTCCTGGACCAACTCTGGTCCTCCGACCGATTTACGGTCCACATCACCCAACACAAAGGCGACCTACAACGCCTGCCATATAGGGCTTCAAATGGAGCCATCTGTATGCTAGCCTGGTAACTGTTATTATAAGAAAATTCCACCAGGGCTACTGAGTCCTGCCAAGAAGTATCGAACTCCAACACACAAGCCCAACATATCTTCGAGCGTCTGTATCGTACGCTCGGTCTGTCCGTCCGTCTGGGGATGATATGTTGTGCTCAACCTTAATTCTGTGCCCAGGGCTGACTGAAGACCCTCCCCAGAAGTGAGATGTGAACCGCGGATCTCGATCAGACACAATCGAAACAGGGATCCCGTGCAGTCTCACCACATCTCTGATATATAACTGAGCCATCCTTACGTACGTGAAAATCATACTGTAGGGAATAAAATGAGCACTTTAGTCAATCTATCCACGACTACCCATATGGCATCAAAACCAGAAACAGTCCTCGGTAAGTGGTCACGAAGTTCATGGATATGTGCTCCCACTTCCACTGTGGTATCTCTAAGCTCCTTAGCTCACCACCAGGCCTCTGCCTCTCAGCCTTTACTACCAGCCTGCTGACTAATCAGGCATCTTTGACGAATGAGGTAACATCTTGTTTCATTCGCCTCCACCAGAACTGGCTGCGTAAATCC
>CAJQUN010002821.1:0-22038 GCA_907163345.1 Haberlea rhodopensis | reverse complement strand
TTTTTCATTTTAAATTCAAATTGGGTTGATTCTAGTGGCAAAGACAACCAACTCGAAGCCCTCAAATTATTATTTCTAGACAGTTTCCGGAATTCCTAGCCAAAAATTCTCAGGAACCCGAAGAACACACTACATGCGTATCTTCGCCCACATGCATGACACAAATTGAGCACTTAATTCATAACTAATTGAAAATGAGTGCGAATAAAGTCCTCTTTTTTTTCTAAATAAAATTAAAATATCTATAATTTTCATTTGAAGACCGTCAACAAATTCGAAAGGAAAATTTGTCAAACGTTCGGAATTCTACACTGCATGTGCATTTTCAGCACATGCAGAGCCAAATCTGGCACACCTTGGTAAAATGAGAATATCTCACTCATTTTAAGTCCAAATCACCTCAAATTTTACCCACAGACAGAAAACTCAAATATCTATAACTTTTGTTTAGGACTCTAAGTCAGATTCGGATGCTGTGTAAATCGAAAATTCAAAACTATCTACTGCATGCAACAACACTTTCTGCTGAAACTTATGACAGCATGAATTTCACTTATAATTTCATACCAAGGCACTAAAAGTCGACCCAACAATCATAATTTCTAAGCTAAATATATAAGGATGATGAGATACCCTTCAAAGCTTCCAAACCACTCCAACTCCTTGTTTGCTTCTCGTGATTCCTATCCAATTCTATGCTTGTATGCTAGATTAAATCATGATTTGAAGGAGAAAAGGAGGAGGTGGGTTTCGATTTTTTGGGGAGAGAAGGGGGAGAAGTTTGAGGAGTGAAAGGTGAGAGGAAAATCAGATTGTTATATTAGAAAAAAAATGACAAAAAATGGCAACACTCATGCAAAGATATAAAGTGATGGGCGCCGGAAACAAGGTGAGAAATGGGATTTTTGTAATGATTTTTGTGCTAAGATTTCTCCATGTGTCCAAGATGTGCTTAATGGTATGTTATGTATGGCATGGCCGAAAATTGCAAGTCAGTTTATAATTTTGATGTAATTTATCTTGATTAAAAATAAGGCGTTGTGCTCCGAAACACCTTAATTCGAAATCTCAGCTTTTAGTCACTCGGGTTTGCTTAATCGAAATACCCGTAATAATTTACAACGAGGCCTTACACTATGTATCATGTTTGAGATGGCATCATCAACCATATGCCAACATGAGTATAATAATCATATTTGGAAGTCAGAAATAGTGAATTAAAAAACAAACTCCTCAAAATCATTATCAAAATAAGTTTATGTTAAAAGGTTGAATCCAAACCAAACTTGGATTTTGCTCTACTTGCTTGCAATAGCCAAATAGCCCTGAATCTCTGATTTCTTTCAGTTTGAAAGTGAGCTTCATGGGCTACAAATTTTGAGGTTACATGGCCAACTATTGAAGAACACAATAAATTATATAAAAATATCTAAAATAAATAAATTTCTGGCCCATTAAATGGTCTATTCGACCTAAACATTTCATTGGACCTGTATCCAGTGAGTCGTAATGCTTACTTACATGAAATTTTCATACTACAAGCCAAGTAGTCTAGTATTAAACAATATTGTAGCCCAAAAGTCATCCCAAAAATCTGTACCCGTACGGAGAGATATGAGAGAGCTCACAGCTGGTGGCTCTCAGAAATTTTGATTCTACTCCGAGTGTTAGCATCAATATTTTTGGAGTACATCCATCATTGATGTGAATTTGTATGAAATATTTCATATAAATGACGATGATATCGTTAGGGGCGGCATCAAACTAACCGTGATTCTCCCCGCAGCTCTCTGGACAGCCATATCTTCATAGTCTTGTTAAATGGAAACTGAACACAGCTTCCTTTTTTTAAAATAATTAATTACTTAGTTTGTTGATTTCTTGAAAGTTAGGTAATTTTTCAGCAAAAATAACATTGCAGCATACCTGCTTGAAATAACTACTGAAATTACACGTTTTCCCCCATTTCTTAATTACCATCTGACTATATCCCGTTTTGCTTGTTAATTTCTTGGAGAAAAAATATGAAACAATTCCAGCAAATTAAACATTTTACTGTAACTTTTTAATAAACAATTGACTCGATCTTGTTTTATTTATGGACATTTTTATCCTTAAAATATTAAAACGACAATGTGAATGCTATTTAAATGACTATTTGGATTATCTTGTCATTGGATAATAATTTGGATATAATTTTCTTGTTATTGGACATTTTTTATTCTTAAAATATTAAAACGACAATGTTAATGCTATTTAAATGAGTATTTGGATTATTTACCCTCTTATTTTTTTGATTATATTACAAGTATAGATAATACATTAAAACATTCTTACAATTTGTGTACATTCTCGGTTCAGTACCTGAAATATTTAGTGACCCGATTTAGTCTCAAAATTTTTAAAAAGAATTCCGATTTAGTCCCGATGGTAAGTTGGTTGTGAGAAGCAGACATAGATGGACTAGTTCGGGAGTGTTTTCAAAATTTTAGGGATTAAACTGGGTCTGGTTTGTTCCCAATTAAGTTCCTAAAATTTTAAACTTATTCCCGATTCAGTCCCTCTTCGTTTCCTTTCTACGTCCAACTTAACGTTGGGGACTGAATAGAGAATTTTTTTGAAACTTTAGATAACAAATCTGGTCATTGAAAACTGTATGAACTGAATTGAGAATGAACTCGAACTACAGGACGTTTAATATTTTCCCTTACAAGTATTGTAAATATTATATTCTTTGTATCTATTGTTTGAGTCTATGAGTTTTAGTTTGGAAAAACTCCCATTAATAAAGAAATAAAAATTGAATGCAACCTTGTTTAGTTATCCATTTCTCGGGTATTCACTGAATTTTCAAGAAAAGTAATTGTATTTCCTGATTTTCCTGATTACCAATGGTCAGCTACCATGTTTTTACATGTTTCTTTCTTCTTAAAGTTCTTGCTGATCTCTTGAACATTTGCTCTACAAAGAAAATTCCGAACTATCATTTCCAAGTGAATCTATATTTCTTGAATGATCCAACTCAACCTTTTTCTTTTATCCATTTTTGGAGGAAAAATTATAGCCGTCTCCACTCTAGAATAACCGTATTATGAATTCTCCATCTAGTTGAATAATAACATATGGAACGCGTGTAGATATAACTATTACGAATTCACTCCCCTAGTTTGTAACAGATAAGTGGAAAATTACAGTTGTCTGCCCAACATAAAAAAAGATAGCAGGAGAGAGGTGGACGTTATTTTTAAGCTATGAGAGCTAAAACAATAATTATAAAAACTAGATATGGTCCATATGTAATTCACCTTTTTCTAACGATATGTACCATTGCGTTTGTAGCATTGTGAGATCTATAATGTAAAGCTCCAATGTTGGTACGCTTCTCAGGCGATGAATCCTTTATACCTCGACACATTGATCCATCGATCAGAGGCAAAAGTTCACAATTCTGTTCAAGTACAGTACAATTATTTTCTAGGCAATTATGAATCCCATCTCTTACATCAAACTCCCTCTGCATATTTAAAATTTGTGTTATAATAAAAATATGTTTTCGTCATCCCAAGTTCTAAAAAAAATCCTCTTAACATTTCTTACACCTTTAATTTTCATTGTAAACTTTCAACCCTTTTCTAAATTTGGTAATTTCCAAGAATTCCTAAACAAGATGGGTATGAAAAAGATTTTGTATCCATAAATATTTTCTGAACTTCAATCAATATTGTTAGTTTTTTTTATGTCCACTTTATAGAAGCAACACATGGTTTCTTCTTTCATAATTGCCTGCATTTAAAATTGATTAGAGCATAGAAGCAGGATTTTTTTTTTGAGCAACAACTGGGGGTCGAGTGACGAAGAATCGAACACGAGATATCCGGGTCGTAAGTACGATCGGTGTCAGATAGGCTACATAGAAGCAGGATTTAACCTACTACTCTTGTACAAACGCTATGATATCATACTATACATTATTGTTGGGAAACAATACTGTAGGATTTTTATGCTTAATAAATTGAAATTAAGCATGGAAGAAGAAGGAAAAACGAAGAAAACAAAGCGTTCAATGGATGTCATCGATCGGGCCTAAGGCCACGATGATTGCGACATCCAGCAAATTGAAAAGGGGGGGGGGGGAGCGATCGATCGCCTTGCCCGATCGATCGCGCCCTGCAGGTTTCTTGGAAAAGTTGTGTCTTTTCATGTGCAGTTGCGGTTCTTCATGAATGGTTGCCTCCAAATGGTATTCTTTTCATGGAAATGGACGGTAAGCTATATATACAAGATCCTATATGAAGCAAAAATCAGATTTCGAAAATTCAACAGATCATATTGAGAATCAAAGCAAGATCAAAGTATCCTTACAACTTTTCTGCATCTTTGTTCATTCTTCCTTTGTGTAAGAGGTTTTGCAACTTTTGTAGTTGTGGAGCTTGTAATTGGAGTGCTACTATCACAAGCAAAGTCGTTGTATCTTGAGAGATGATTGCCACATTCCGTAAGCACCAAGTGCGGACAAAGTGTATCTACACTTGCCTCGACTAAAATTTGTTCATTATTCTTGCCATCTATCACTACCCGTAAAAGCAACGACATTTCCTGCAGATTTTGAAGCATCCATACAAACAAATACTGCCTCGGTTATAAAAATGATCAAAACGTAATGTTTCGACTACTTTATAGTTTAAAATATTAACAAATTGCATTTCCCTTCAAGAAAATGTTTATCTTTGATTGGGTGGTGTGGGGGTTGAACCCCATGATTCCAAGGAGCAAAAACATTAGAATTAGGCAAGACAACATCAACACTTAACATGGTAGAGTTGCTTTATTTGTGAAGTGAATGACATATAAAAAGGAGTGTTGACAAAACTCTTAAATACATAAAGAATGGAGAAATAGACACCAAACAACTTGAAAAAGCAAGTCCAAGATGCACATCTACATAGCATACATGCTTTGGTCTACCTAAAGCAGATCCCAAGTAAAATGAGGTCGTGCCGGATGATTCAAGGTGGCGGAAGTCGAAGGTGTGGCACTCCACATTGGCATCCGTGGTGTTGGCGTTGAATCAAAAGTTTCCCATTGAGTGGTTATCACAACGGCTGCCCCTGAAGCGGAGTGCCTTGATGGTTGTTGCTGCTGCTGCTGTCTTTGGTGAGTGTGAAAGAACTCCCGGATGAATGCCTAGACTGTTGCAGTTCAACTAGGGATGAAACGCTCCCGTTTGAACTCCTTTGTGGTTGAATAGGTGTAGATATGCGCCCGTTTGAATTCCTGGGGCCTGAGTCTGTTTTGGGGTTGTTGCCTGGGGCAATGGAGCGTGGTTTTCATTGCTTGTAGGAGTTGCGATTTTGATCTTTAACATGTCGAGAGTTTCGACATACTTCTGCACTCTTCTTACCTTTCAAGTTTGAGGAACACATCAGAAATCATTCAAGTTTAAAACTGCATTATGAATCCAACTCTGAGATATCTATACCTGCATTTTCCTCTGTAACTTGACATCACCATCGTCCGTGATGCCATCCAATTTTAGAAATTGATTCATCAGTAACTCAATCAGCTTTGTTACATCTTTGTCATCCACTTTCCCACCTTTAAATCATTGTTTCAAACGAAGATACCTATCAAATTAAACAATGAAATTATTAATGTCAATAAGTCACTACATCCATTGTTCTATCGCAGACGATGCAATTATGTTTGTCCCTACTGTTCTTTGTGACCAACAATGCCGAACGTCGATGGTAAGACAACTCAAATATTTTAAATCATACACTGCATGGAGCAGCAACATCTTCTACCCACCATTACAAGAATGAAACCTACATGAATTGATGGGGACCAGCACAAGCAATGCCAGGAACATGCTTGGATCAGTAATGTGGTGAAATCGATACGTTCAGATAAAAAAATATTTGAATATCAATCTGATCGAAGTACACATCAGATTTAAGGAGGTCTTCCGCATATTATCACAGAATCTAGACGTAGAAGAGGTGTGGGGAATTGTTACCTGCCCAGCAAGCCTATCAACCTCCAAGCTTATTTTCTGAGATGAGTTTTGCGGACTTCTCCATTCTAGCAGTCTTCCTCATCTCTAAAACCTCTTTTCTTGGCTAATTGGATCTTCTTGTAGAACCATTTTAGATTTGTCCTTGACTCCTACAGTGTCAAGAAATGCTTTGAATCCCTCTCTTTATCCTTGTAGAACAGCTTCTGATCCTGGTGGTGCAAACCTGTCGGCCCCGACAACATCTTCTTCAACTCCCCTAAGTCCCCACAAAATGTACAAGAAAATTAAGAAAAGACAAAATTCCCTACTAAGTTTGAAACTAAGAGATGTGGAATGTATTTCAGAAACATAAAGTTCGAAGTTTCGGAAATGTTTTCGGGGTTGGAAATTAGTCAAATTACCAAAACTGGCTTGCGAGCTGATGCGAATTTCATGGTAAATCGAGCCGTATTTGACTCGCACCCGAATGATAGGTGGTGGCACGCTATTATTGTCTTCTTCCAAGCGCTTTTGGACCAGCATTCCGCCGGGCCGGAGCTCCCAGGCTTTATCAATGCCTCCACCCCGCCCTCCTCCTGCGCCACCGCCGGTGACGTCGGAACCACCATTCATTTGTGTCGGCAACCCATCATTCTTGGTTGTCGTTCGCTTCATTTTCAATCTCCTTTCGCAATTTGACAATCCGTTGAATTTTCAAGAGGATTCAGAACTCAACAGATCAAAGTATTGACTTTCAGTTTCTAAAATTAAAGTGATACAAATCCCAACTCCGAACAAGGAGACAAAACCAAAACCCACCGAGGAAAAAAAAAGTCGAAGCTTTTTACAAACTTAAGAACCTCAGCATCACACGAATACAATACTGTAGCCACGCGTCTATACACAGAAACTGCAACTTAATTCTACCTACTCCCCCATTAACAATAGCTAATGACAAACAAAACTCAACAAACTCAAACCCGCGAATCTTGCTTGAGTGGTGAAACGGGTAGCCTCAAAAATGCAGTCTTGCCGTGGAAACCGCCGGAGGAAAGCTTTTAATTACGCGGGTGGGAGTTGATTGTGAAAACGACAGGCAATTACATATTTCTTACAAATTATTTTGAAATGAGAAGTAAAAATCAATGGTGGTTTCGTGGAATCTGCAAAGAATATTGAGTAATGCGAATACTGGAACACCGGTTAGGTCGATGGAATTAGCCGAGAAAATCAATGCATACACAACAAAATTAATGGAAATATAAATGAATATTGAGCTGACTTTTCCACACACTCTCTCTCCCCCTGCTTGGCTGTTAATTGAGGAGAAAGAAGACTCAGAAGGATACACACACTGAAATACAAGACGTGGGAGTCATTAAGAAATGTTTGATATAAAATACTGCATCAATATATTGCATTATATTAGAATAAATAAATTGTGTGAAATCATCGGGTTGGCCCAATAGATATATTTTCAATCTCAAGTTCGAGTCTTATAAATCATTTTCATTCTCATTATAAATAATAATAATAATAATAATAAATATGTGACACCCAGACTTTAGCTTATTGATTATCATCGAATTCTCCCCATATTTGACGAAGATTCGAGTCTCCCACCCATTGTACTAAAAAAAAAAAAATAAATAAATATGTTATTTGATAATTCTTTTATTTTATCTTCAAACTGTTGCTAAATCCCTATATATTCTTACACAAGTGTTTAATAATCTTTTAAGTTTATAGCCAATTATTGAGATTAAAAGTTTTAGAAATAAGAAACTATTATTTTTAAATGCAGATTGCAGATAATGTATGTAGTGAGACTATATATGTTATTTTAATATAAATAAAATATTATTTTCTCATGTAAAAATTAACTTTTTGAAAAATTGCCTAACCAACATCAAATAGAATCGATTACGCTGTATAAATTACAATATAAACTAATTAGTAAATACAATAATGTGTAATATTAAATATTTACATTTGAGTTCTATTACATAAAATCTTCAATCTTCAAATAGCAAATATTTGATTTATAGTGTAATGTTATTAAAATATTTATTAAATAAAGCATCTCTATTATTTCCTTGTTATAAGTTACAAATTAATAATATTGCATTTAAAAAAAAGGGATGTTAGAAGCATGTAAGTGAATTTTATAATAAGTTGAACGAAGACTTTGTTGGGCATTAATAAAATAATTATTGCATTACTATTATTAATTTTGCATTAAGAAACGTACCAAATAAAGACGACCAATCTCGTGTTAACAAGGTTAAAATAATTGAGACAATGTCAAAGGTCAAATGAAGCAGAATCTTTAGGTTTTCACTTCCATTTTTAAAACTAAAAAGGAGGATTTGTCTAAACAATGTTAGAAATATATATCCAAGAAACTATGCTTTTATTTATTTTGTTTATGACCAGGAACCCGCAGCCACTACTCTTTGAGTGTGCATTGGGTAAACTTTCAGATTGACCCAATAATCTGCAAACCACGTCAGTTTAATGCGACATGCTCGAACGATAAACTTTTGGTAGGGGAAAAGAGAAACTATTGCTTGTCATGTAGACACAACATAAGGGAAGTATAGTATTAACCCCATTATTTCTACATATGATGGCTCAAATGACTATTGCTACATTTTTGCACCTCAATCCATTGCAGCTGTGAGGAGTCCGGTTACCTAGCCGACTGGGTATCTTGAGCCATCAGCCAAGTCTCCAGGTCCACGCATGTGCCCTAGCTCTACGATGCTGACTACTCAGATGTATGGCTGACTCTCCCCAGCTAGAGGCCATCCTCGACAGAAAAGTAGGATCGTGTGAATACCGGAATATGTCAGTTGCATGTAGAGGAGAAGAGACATACCATACCTTTCTTATTTGCACTTTGATCAATACGATGATTAACCTCTTAAATTATGGATATTACTTATCATATAAGAGAATTTCCATGAAATTATAAGGTATAAGAGAGTATGTTACGATAATTTGGTGTCACTAAGCTTTTAATTTCTGATTTTCTCTTTCCTCTTCCTTTTCATTCTCATTACTCATATACTTGACTGGCTTAAGTATGGGAGATGAGACGCTATTAAAAATTTTCGGTGCCCTCTCACCATTTACTACTTGTTTCCAAACTCCAGTTAGCCACACTTATAACGGAGTTGTCAGTGTATAATATAGCTAAACGATATTTGGATCGAAACATTTTCAAACATTCTCAATATATATCAAAGTCAAAATCTCTTCAATTATCACCAAACTACTCCAACCAACATTTAAGGTGCCGATCTTCAACACTATTTTCCTCATTGCTAAGTGGTTTTCCTCGCCAAATAATCAGCCGTATCTCTCTTTGCTCTTCATCACTTTAGATTCTCAGCTGACGGATTGTATCGCATGGACATCGGTTGTTTGGAGTCCAGGAATTCGCGGAAGTATACCTTCATTTGGGGTTATGTGCCAAGCAAAAGCTGCTCAAAAGAGATTGATTATCTTTTCTTAATGATAAAAATTGTGTTAATTGTTCAAGTAGCTCGGAGTAGACTTTCTTTCCAGGTGCAGCTTCGCATTTCATCTTTGGTATACAGTTAAGAATTGGTTGCACATACATTTCTTGTTGCCTACTAAAAACACTACTCTTTGATGGTTCAAGTGTGCATAACGAACGACTACTCCCATCAACAAACACGTATTTTTGCCTTGTCAAGTACTCCTTACGCTTTATGGAAAACTCACAACAGCATGATTTTTGAAAAGATGGTGTAGGAATCTTTATATGGATGTGTATCTTGTATAGAAAACAAAAGTAACACTGGCTTTAGATGTCGAGGCAAGAGTTAAACTCTTTGTCCTTGAAACGATATTGTCCCGCTATGGTGCTCACGCTAGCAAAAGGTAACTTGTTTCTAAGATACAATGACTTGATTGTGATAGGATACCAAATCACAAATCATAAACCACAAAGGTTTAAAAGTACTCAACCAAGAAATTGCAAATGAACAAGTAATGAATATGCTGAGAATTGCTGTCAAGTCTTGATTTTGATCTTGTAAAAATTGATTGTGTTTAATTCAATCATGAGTTGTTCCATTTATACTAGACCATAAACATCATCAAATGACAACATTTTGGAAGTGTTTTTTCATGAAAAGTCGCAACTATACGCGAAAGGTACACAACCCTTTGGAAGAAAACCTCCCAAGAAGATCTGGACAGAACCCGAGGTGATAGGGCGCCTGCTGGGAGGCGCCCTAGCGCCTGCCCAAATACTGGGAAGCCCTCGGGTGTTGCTTCGGGCAGGGTCCATGCTGCCTGGGTTTTTCCGAGCAATTTTTCTTGTCAATTTTCTCTCGTGTTTCCTTCATTCGTATTTTTCGACTTTTCCATACCTAATTTCAATTTATTAAGCATATTTTTCCAACGATCCCCCACATGACTTAAAATTAATGCATAAATGCAGATGAGCGCCTTTAGAGAATTGTGTTATAGCATCTGGATAGGTAGCTTGCGGCTTTGAGCATTCCGTAGTATTATTCAATCAGATTTGCTTGACTTAATAATGAACTTATAGTCTTGAATTATTTAGTCGTTGGAGTAAACCGAGACAATTGCACCCACACCATAACAATTCTAACCTTCGTTTCTGTTTTTACGTTTGTGTCATTTTCGGCCATGGACCACGTTTGGTTTCTTAAGTGCTTTCCAACTTTGAAGCAGCCACACTTCACACTTACGTAGGTGAGCTCATAAAAGAGTATCCCACTATACTACAACATATCCTTATATGTCTTAGGAATCATTAAAGACATTTTGCATGTCATTGTAACCCATTTTGCAGGCTATACCCCTCATCATAGGGCTGGAGATTAGGTATGTATACAATCTCATACTTTGGTTGTCCCTGTTTTAACATAGGTCTTGGGATCTCCAGTCAACAAGGTTTGGTATGCACTATGTGATTTTGATTATAAGGTTTTAACTCCATTCCCATCGATAAACTTTTACATGATCTCTTGTTAACCATTCATAAGCGGATCCGTGGTTTTCTCACATAAACAATTAAGAATATGCCTATAGATATCATTGCTATATGGTATTATGTCTCTGACTTATATATCGAGACTTACCATTATCCATACTACCGTGTGCCTTTTCTACAGCATATAGGTTGTCACAATATATTCTAATTGCACATGTTCTTTCCAACTCGGAATTTCTTCTAAGAAACCTTGAATCCATTCGTCCTCTTCTCCGATTTTATCCAGTGCAATAAACTTGATTTCATTGTGGATCGAGATATATATGTTTGCTTAGAATATTTCCACAACGTGGAGTCTTTTATAATAGTAAACACATTATCATTTATAGATTTGAGTCCTTCATTATAGCGATTGCTAATACTATCCAACAAGGAATTTTAACTTAACAAATCTATCGAAGCCCTTCTTCTCCACTCTATCCAGTGCTATGAATTATGAATTCATAATGGATTGAGCTATACACTTTTTGTTTATAGAATTTCATTTGTTTCCTTTTTTTTCATGACACAACAACATTATCAATGGTTAACACATTATCATTTTTTGTCAGATATCCAATTTAGATCAGGATCTCACGAGTTTCGAATTATAAGCGTTATAGCTTACAAAATTTGAAACTATAATAAATGCTCGATTTTAATTCACAATTCAAATTTTAAGCGAAATTATTCTTAGAAAATCCAAGTTCAAGATTTATTTCTTACAAATTTGAAATTTTAAGCGCAAAGCTTAAAGATTTGAAACTAGAATTAAACATGAGAATTCGTATTGGAAACTTCAATTCCAATTTTGACACTGTTGCATGATGTCGAAATATTTCATCAACATTTTCTTTGTTGTTTTGATGATCTCTATTTTGCTTCACATATCATCAACTTACAAGCATACTTACATATGCTTCATGTGTGTCATTTTTGTCACACTTGTTTTGACAACACAGATTTGTCAAATTTCTATCATATATGACACTTGTTATGACTTTGGGTATTTCGAACTTATCAAGATTTCATTTGCATTTAACTTGTAAGTTTCATTATTCTAAGCTTTATCAATTTATAAATCAAAATTAAGTATTTCATTTCTTGCAAATTTTGATTTAAGCGTTTTTTGCTTACAAACTTTGAAACTTAGGCAATATTATCGAATAAGATTTACTTTTTGTATTTTAAGCGTTCGAACTTATAAAACACGAGTTCAAGATTTTATGTCTTGCAAGTTCGAGCTTTAAGCGCATAATGCTTAGAGAATTCAAGTAGAATCAAATTTATGAGAGTAAAACATGTTGGAATCGAAGATGGGGGGTGGATGAGATTCCTTGGCTACTTTAGCCTTTTAAAATGAGTTTGCAAAAATAAAAGAGTTTGCGCTTGCGGAAGGCTTAAGTCAATCGAATAAATAAAATAGAAGAAGAAGTAAATAAATAAATAAATGCGTAATGAAATAGTGCGGTAAATGACAAGGATATTTGTTATAGAAGTTCGACGATGAATCGCCTACGTCTCCTCTTCCCGGTTAGATAACCTCCAATCGAGGTTCCACTAGAACAAAAGATCTTGGCCTTGAGGGCTCCAAGTTAGCCACTACACAACTCTTCCCGAGTTTACAAAGCTCTCCCCCCCGAGCACAATACTCTTCTCGAGTACACAAAGCTCTTCCCAAGCACAATACTCTTCACGAGTACACAAAGCTCTTCACGAGCTACCAACACTCTTCACGAGTCTTCTTGGTCTTAAGGGCTCGAAGGATAGCCACAAACATGCACCAACTAGACTTGTTGATGACTTTACAATTTCCAACTTGCTTTGGTGTTGGAGGACCTTTACAGTAAACCAACAAACACCTTCACGGTGTACTCACATGAAGACAACAAGACTCTATCAAAATAAAACAATTACAAGCTCCAATACAACAACAATGTATGGAGATTGCAAAGCTATTTGAGATTTGAATTGGCAAAGCTTTGATGAAGTTTGTAGGCTTGTTTCTTGTCTTCAAAATGCTCCAAAGCATCAATATTTATAGTGTAGGAGGCCCCCTAGGCTCCTACTAGCCGTTGCTACACAAAAGGATGAAATCACTCGTCGATTGCTTCAGACATCGCCGCAGGCGATCTCCATCGCCGCGCCCCAACGGTCAGCATATTTCACGCATCGCCTCAGGCGATCAAAAGCTAAAATCAAGGCCGTAGCCTCAGCAGCTCAAATCCTTCCATCGCCTCAAACGATCCGTCCATCGCCTCAGGCGTTCGAGCCATCGCTTCAGGCGTTAATGCCATCGCCTCGGGTGAACTCCCCCGCGCGCATGCCTCGGCGTCACTCCAGTCGATGTGCGTGGCTGGCTGGCTGCCATCGCCTGGGGCGATGATCACAATCGCCTGGGGCGATCCAACCCAGATTGTGCACACTCGATTTTCTTCAATTCAATCCACTTTTAATCACTTAATCTGCACACTAAGTACTCATATTAGTATAACAACACATTTTGTGATCATCAAAACTCAAAAATAAACCGGAGATAAATTCAAGCATTAAACACAACCATGCGTTTAAGGCTCAACAAAACACATAGTAAACCAATTGTGGCATTTGATTCTCCATATGTATTATAAGCATAAATATTAGAAAACTTGAATTCAAGATTCAATAACTTGCAAATTCAAGATTTAAGCGTAAAAATTATTAGAGAACTCACAATTCTTCACATCAAAACTTATTTGCTAATTTATTTTCAACCTCATTCTTGTAGTAATTCAAACACTGTATGACATTGTCTTTGCTTCGTAGCAAATAGACATACAATATCTTGTGCAAAAATAAATAAAGTAACACTTTACTTTTTCAACACCTCTAGTTTGCACAAGCTTTCGATCACAAGCATCACTGTACATCACTTCTAGAGATATTACATTTCTTTCACCAAATGAAATTACTGTTTGTTAACTTATCCTTTACACAAGTCCACATTTATGTTTTAAGTTAACATCTACAGAAAGCAATTAACATTACAAATTTGCATGTAGTGAATTATGATTTACACGATTTAAACAATCAAACCACAAATTATAAGATTTAATCAAATAAGTAATAACATAATTTCATTGCTTTTACAGACATATCATCGTCATTACATTTTATCAAAAAAGACTATTCATTAAACATTTTTCTTCAAACGCTAAGTTTGTTTAATACAATCCTTGTCAAATTCAAAATATTAATCAAGCGGCAAGTATGAGTTCTGACATGTTGTCTTCTTCGGTTATATTGACTTGATCTTTCACCTTCCCTTGATTATCTATTTTGTTGCGACAATCATTGGCTATATGGTTGGGCTTTTCACATCTATAGCAATTTCCCTTGAACTTGTTCGCCTTTCCACTTTTGGAGGCCATACCGTCAAACTTTCGCTCTGTTCCGGTACGTTGTTCAACTAAGTTAGCCCTTGCTTTCATTTGGTGGATACCTGCATTCTTCTCAGACGTCTTGTTTTCTCCTCGATTCGCAGGCGAACCACAAGATCTTCAAGACTCATCTTTTTATGCTTGTGTTTGAGATAATTCTGAAAGTCCTTCCACATATGAGGTAAATTACATATCACCGGCTACTTGGAACGAATCACTTAGGCTCATTCCCTCCGCATGTATATCATGCAAGATAACTTGTAAATCTTGCACTTGCGCCATCAACGGTTTGGTGTCAACCATTTTGAAATCCATGAACTGTTCAACAATGAATTTCTTCATGCTGCCATCCTCGGATTTATACTTTCTTTCCAGAGATTCCAAGAATTCCTTCGCTTTTATATAATTTATTGTCAACCCGTTTAAAATGTAGTTCTTGCGAAGGAAGTCTCTTTGGTTCCAAGCATCAATTGCAGCCTTCTTTTGGGAGTCATCTTCTGATGAAATATTCCCGCAAGCGCACAGTTGTCAAGTTTCAGTATAAAAAGATGTTGAACCCACATAGATGATTATGAAATTATATCTAAGTACTGAATTAAAATAAACTTCATTTTATCTAGAGAATCGAACTGTTGAGTTTTTTATGCAATTTAATAAAAATCAATTAAACTAACAATGATCAAATCAGAGTTGGAAAAATCAATTAGAGACGAATTTAGGAGTTCGATTTCACTTGTTCATCCACTACACTTATCATTCTTTGATCTCAATATTATGGATTTTCCTAGTTTACCTGTCGAGAATTCTTATTTATTTTCTACTCCCTCTCTCGAGTGTTAAGTCGAAGTAATCATCTAATACCAATCTTGATATCTTTATCTAAGATTAAATATCAAACAATTGAAATTGTACAGTAATTCCTTCAACGACTTCTATGGAGTTATAGGCCTCTCGAACTCTATAAACTTCCATGATATAAAACCCTTCTATCCTATTCACAACCTCCTCTATTGAGTGATAGATTACAAATAAATCATCATTCAATCTATAGCCAGTACATCAAAATCAATGAGAACAAGGAAACACAAATAAACCATGTAGAAATCCAAATAAATCAATCAATCATAATAAGCGTAGTTTCAAAACAAGCTACATCGTTCTCCTAGAAAAATAAAGCAGATAGAATGGGATAAACACATAGACATGTTCAAACAATCCATAAAATCAAATAAAAGTTAGAAATACAAAGAGGATTTAGAAGCTATTCTTCGTTCTCATATGAACGCCTCCGTCTCGTGATGATGAATCTTCATTTTTTGTTCCGAGCCGTCGTCCTTTATTTTTCTCCTCTTCAAAACCTAGTTTTATTTCTGATGGTCAATGTCAATAATACTCAAAAACCGCCAATCAAAGCCCCTAGAATCCGAGTGTATCAGATAAGAAAGGTAGGAAGAGTTTCTAAAACTCTGGCGTCGTATTTACGCCTCGGACGCGGGAATTATTACGCTCGCGATGTGCTAAAAATATTGGCATCCCGCTTAGCTGGCGTATTTACACCTCATTACAGGCGTAGTTACGTCTGTTTATGGCGTATTTATGCTTCAAAATGACGTAGTTAAGCTTGTGTTAACTCTCCACAATTTTGATTGTCGTGGGCTTGGCATATTTACGCCTCATTAAAGGCATAATTACGCCTGTTATGGCGTATTTATGCTTCAGAATGCCGTAGTTATGCCTGTGTTAACTCTCACAATTTTGATTGCCGTAGCCTTGGCGTATTTTCGCATGTCTCTTGAGTGAAAAATTTGAGGCCTTGACATCAATACACGATTTTGATCATATTTACACCCTTTTAGTCCACAAAACCACGTAGTTACGTGGATTCCTACAATATGTGACAAAGCAATACCAAAAACGTAATTCTGATCGAAAATCAGCAACAAACCATGTAAAATATGAAGGAATATGAGTGTATAAAATACACTTATCATCTTCTTTTTATTGCCATCTTTTGAAGTCATTCCCATTGAATTCTCTGGCATTTCTCCATGATGAACGGAAGTCGTCGCTCCACTATTTTAAACCATTTGTTACAAATATCGCTTCAAAATTGTAGAAATCTTTATATGGATGTGTATCTTGGGTAGCAAGCAAAAGTAACATTTTCTTTATATGTCGAGGCAAGAGTTCAACTCTTTGTCTTTGAAACGCTTTTAACCCGCTATGGTGCTTATGGTTGCAATGTCAATTCATTTCCCAAGATACAATGACTGATTTGTGATAGGAGCACCCCAAATCACAAATCATAAAACCACAACGGTTTAAAGACACTCAACTAAGAAATGAGATGAACTTTATGAATATGCAAATAAATTGCTGTCAAATCTTTGATTTGATCTTGTAAAAATATGATTAATTGTGTTTAATTCAATAATGGGTTGCTCATTTTATACTAAACCATAAGACTTCATCAAATAACATCTTTTGGAAGTGTTTTTCAATTGAAAAAAACGTAATTATACGCGAAATGGTATACTACACTTTGGAAAAAATCATCCAAGAAGATCCAGACACAACTCGAGACGCTAGGGCAGACCCTAACAATGGGCAGCGCTTGCTGCCCAGATTTTTCTCAGGAAGTTTTTCTTTTCCATTTTCGTCAATTTTTCTCAATTCAACTTTTTCATGCTTAATTTTAATTTATTAAATATATTTTTTAACATATGTTGCCTAACATGAATGAATGAATGAATTTCATATGCAAATGCTAATACTTACAGTTTTTTATTCTACTTCTTTTAATGACTCTATGTCATTTTCTGTTGGTCATAGTTTCATGTGATTAACATGTCCTTAGTAAATCATATTCCTTTGGATATACCCGAAATAGTTCTTTTGTAACTTAATAATTTTGATCGATCGGATTTAACATTTACTCCTAAAAAAAAGTATGTTTCTCCTGCTACGTCAACATCGACACTGCCAACTATACTAATCAAGTATTTCTCACGTCACGGTCTGTCAATTACACGTGGCAGTCAACTGGACAACCGGACCCACTCGGTGTCTTTTAACACTTCCCTCTCTCTTACTCCCTGCCGACACTTTGGGACCGCAAGATCAGTTCTTTCACAGCTCGGCAGTTTGTAGGCCGTTGATTATGTTCTGACTTGGGGAAGGTACCATGTGCGGACGTGGTCCCAAAAAAGTGACTCAGTTTGTGACGCACTATTTGATTATTATATATTTTTTATTTCAAATTGTATCCCGACACTACTTTATCTTATGCAAAAACATAATAAAATAAAAATTGTAGAACAAAATTAGATAGGAAGAAAAATAATCCTATACTTTACTTAATAAAATTATATTTTTTTATTAAAAATATATTAATATTTCTTTAATTAATAAACTTTAATTTTTATAAAACTATTAAAATACGAGATTTTGAAAACTAAAAAAATCAAAAATCATGGATATGGTAGATTATTGTATTTACGTTAATAACAAGCCAATACAATCGCCAATATAAATAAAAAAAGATTTCTAAAACTTTATGTATATTGTTTCTTAATTATGTTAGGAAAGTATATAAAATTTATCATTAATTTTATTTGTGTAAAACTGGTCTAAAAATATGTAATCAAATATATTTCGAATTCACTATACACAACAAACTGACTGTAAAACTAAGGCTGTATTTCGATGGAAGAATTTAATAGATTTGGATTTCAAATCCTTAATATAAATTCATTCAAATTGTTTGATTAATTTTGAAATAGATGGATCAAATCATCATTTTCAATTTTAAAGTATTTTTATTATCGAAATATTTCAAAAATGAAAACCGTCAAACCAAATGCAACATAATATTATTAAATACTTTTAGAACTCTGCATCATATAATATTAAATAAATATAATAAATGTGATAACAGCATTGAATGTATAGGAAAATAACATCATATTTGTCATTTTCTCTTTCAAGAAAAGTCTAATATATTGACTATTTAATTAATTAAATTATGACAACGAGAAGCCAGCGGGGATTATATAATTAAAGCCCTTAAAAGGGATTATTATTTGATACATAAGATAATGATTAATCCATCCAATATCATGTTGAAGTTTTTTTATTATTATATTGTATTTCATAAAAATAAGTATACTATGGACAAGGGTATTTGAAAAAATATATTGTTTATTTTATGTACAAAAAAATAATATGTAAACAAATATATTGCGGGATCCAGGGGAGAATTTACGTGATGACTTGGGGTAGCTGTCCCTAAAAAATTATTATATGCACTAAATTATATTTTGGTCATTTTAGGTTATTTTTTGCCCCCTCGATCTTTTATATCGTTAAATTTTGTTCCGTCTGATTAAAAATCTTATATTTTTAGCCTATCAATTAAACATCTAGATTCGCCTCGGGTAAAATCCAACTTTTGAATAGAAAAGGACCTTTTCATTACCATTCGTTTTTTGTGGATTAGATGCACTATATTTTTTCTTCATTCCATTATACATTAAATACTTCCATCATACTTTTCATTCCATAAAATCATTATAATTAAAATATATATTGCATCAACCAAATGCTATTCTAGCACACCCTTATATATTTTAGTTAAATACCATACATATTATTTTTATATAAATGTAATTGGATGGCATATATTTTAGTAAATGCATAAAGTATGCTGTAAAATTATAATTTAAGATTAAAAAATATAACAAATGAGAAATAAGACCAAGACAAAAGCTATGTCCGTAGACTTTTCAATCAATGGCCGAACCCAAGCTGGACCAGCTGGCCTCAATTCTTCCACTCTTACAATATATATGTCAACCTTTCAATTTCAACCACCCTGTAATTCTATATTCTCCTCCTAAGAACTTCCTACAAGATCCAAAGACTGAACGAATCGGATTAAAGGGATCGATTTGATGAATTAGGAGAAGTAAAATAAAATATTTAGTTTTTAGAAAAAAGTACATATAAGCTCGTTAAGAATATACATGGTTAAAACTCAAAACACCATGGTAACGAGTGAGGTAACTAATGTAACTTATAAAGAGCTAACATAGCTTGTGAATTCTGAAAAACACGCCATCTCATCACATGTGACTTATATATAAGTCAAACACGTTGATTGATAACGGTGATGGTGAGCATGCGGGCAGGATAACTAATCACATGAAAAACCTGGCTCTGATACAATGTTAGAATACATGAGATTCAACTCAAAACCAATTGGTAATGAAAGGAGTAACCATATCTTATAAAGAGCTAACATAGCTATGTAACAATTTCAGACAACTCTCATCAAAGCTTAAATCTTTTTTCATGTATACATAGAGGGTATGTCCTCATTGTACACACTTTTGCGCACATAGATCAGCTAGTGCAGTTCAACTCTATATTAAAGTAGCAACATTTGAACCATTGGTTTACCGTGCTTTGGTAGTGATTTCATATATTTTCGAACTTTCTGTTCGATCAAGGGTTCGTGTAACACATGCCACCCTGGTAAAGACAAGCTTGGTTTCCGTTCAGCCGTGGTAAGTAACAAGCGCATGCAAAATAACATGGTGTGAAAAAAACACTTTATAACTAACAATGGATTAGAACTAATATTTTGTTTTTTTATCAAACTAATATCTCATTTCATTATGCAATGCAACCCTTTCTTGATCCATTCAGGGCAGAGCAGAGATTAGTCATTCTTAACTCGAGCACAGCCGTCTATGGCAGAGATTAGTCATTCTTACTCGAGCACAGCCTACTTCAGACAGGCAAACTTATGTGTGCTTATCTAGGTTCTCAGTTCTGTTTCATTGAGCATTGTCGAAGCTAAAGTCATGAATGTCTTTTTACCTCAAACCGCGTCCTTTCATGTCCCTTGCTGGAGTCTGCTGTATGATTTGGAGAAGTTCTCGCAGGAACCAAGATTGATGGGCTGTGAAACCCGCAATCGGCTTCTGATATTTGTATTTGGCTGATGGCATATCATCACTTTACCCTACAAGTTATGGAAAATAGGACTAAAAACAATACATACAAAACTCCATTCATACGCAATCAAGAAAGTATATGCAATTGATGTTAATAAGAGGGCATGACGAGTATTTCCATAGCCTATATGTAATAAAATGCCTTTTAAGTACCTCTAAATTTGTTGGCGATTGCAGCAATCCAGGCTTTGTCTTTGTCACTGTATGCATAATCAATGCTAGAAGCCAGTAGAACAAAACCCGGGCTCTTCTCTGCTTCGTCGGAGCTCAAGTTCGGATTTTGCAAAATAGGTTGTACAAGGACAGAACAAACTCCCTCAGGAACCATTCCCATTAGCTTAGAATCTGAATTATGATGTGTAAACACATCATGAATAGTCGAGAAATGCTCTTAGTAGAACATCCTTGGTTATTTGCAAAAGAACACCATGTTTATTACCTGTAGCCTGTTGGAAATACAAGGGACCCTTCAAGTCGGAGAATCCAATCTTCTCAATCTTGTTTCTCAAACCATTCGGAGGCATTTTCTTTTGATACAAAGTTTAGGTATGTTCCAGTAGCCTCGTACGCACAATTCATTTCGAACTGAGATGAGCTACAAAATTTACAAAGTGCATTAGGCCGAAAGCCAGTCACACAATTCACATTGTTAAGGTTTTAAATCTCCCAACTTATGTCCTAAGGCGGAAACACACCACGGATATTGAATTTGTATTCCGCAGTAGCACATATGTCCCCACGCCAAATCTTCCTTAAGGGTATCTGCCATGTTCGTAGACATGAGGAAGATTGCTCAACACCTTCTATGATATTCTTCTGATCAATTGGAGAAGCCCCCTACATATAGCCACATAATGTCAGTAATCACTGATTCTAAAAGCTCAAGCTAATGAGAGGTGTCCTACAATAAGTTTATACTCTAATCACCAAGATCAATTAACAATAGTTTATATTTAATATAACTAGTATTACATTAGCTCGCATTTCTGTCGCACAAGCTAAGCACAACTTCTCTTCACGTCAAGTAGGAGATTGCAATAATTGATAGCATCATAAAACTGTTTAGGCAAGGCATTTCTAACCATTAACACATTTGCACACTCAGAGGTTACTTGTTTAGGAAAGGCATTTCTAACCATCAAACACATTTGCACACTCAGAGTTCTGCTACTATGCTATACACATATTTTATTCCAAAAGTTTGAAAAAAGGAAAAAAAAATAGTAAATTTGAAATTTTACCTTGAGAAATCTTCCAATAAAGGAACAAATACAGAAAACGCGGCCAGTGAAAGTCCTAAAGCCTCTGTTCTCTACACATTATCAAGAAATCACATGTACAACAAATCTCCAAAAACTACTAAAATCAAAATCAACCCATATTTAGAAAATCATTAACCAGTTGAGCTGGAGTGATTGATGAAGAATCCGAGCCCACAAAATGATTCAACAGCAAAAGCGCTCCAAAAGTATATCCAATGTATTGGGCAAGTAAGATTCATCCAATCCAGGTATCCCTTCAATCATAAAACCCAGGAAAAATTATACAAATCTAGAAAAACGAAAAAAA
>CAJQUN010002820.1:0-22069 GCA_907163345.1 Haberlea rhodopensis | reverse complement strand
AGTTACCGAATTCAGAAGGTGAAGAACCCTATGCTTCAAGTGTTGAAACTTTCTACCTCTATTAGTTAAATCGGAGGTAATTAGGATTTTTTTTTGGAAAGGGATTTCAATTGAGCAAACAGTCTGCATTGAACTAGTTTAGGTCCTCTTGCATTACCCACCCTTGGTTTTCCATTTGGAGATTTTTGAAAGCGGAACTTTTTTTGAGTTTTATACGATTGTGCTTGCTCATTTTGGAACGATGGAATTAGAGAAAATTTGATGATAAAAGAAATTTTCATAGTTTAAAAAGAAATTTTCTTACTTCGATCAACTTGAGCTATTTTTTAAAAATACAATGTCTAGAAAAAGCATTGGAAGATTAATGAAATATGATCTTTATGCAATGTGGGCAGGGGCGTAATCATGATTTTTAGTAAGGTGGGGTTAAAGTAAATATAGATTATAATTGTTTTAATGAAATAATTCATTGTAAAAAAAGGTAACACATCAAAATACATAACTTACATATAAAATATTTTATTGCACTTTGTTTGGGCGTCATATGTTTTTGTTGTAGAAATAATGAAGAGATGATTAAATGTCTCTATATCTCAAAGAAACAATCCATCACAAAAAACAAAAAAAAAATCGGTTAAAATAAAAAATATATCAAGAAAAGCCTTAGGATTCTTCAAAGCTACAAAATTTTAATAAAATGTTGATTCATATAATACTTATTTAAAATACCCAGAATTCGCAGATAAATATATCTATTTTTAATTTTATTAAATTTCATATCACAATACTTATGTTTTTTTTTTTAAAAAAAAACCAGAATTTGCAGATCAAAATATCTATTTTTAAGTTTAAAAAGGAAATACAAAAAATCTTCCAAAGAAAAGATACAAGAAAACTACCAGAAACCTTCAAATCGTCAACAACCAAATTGTATGATCAAATTGAGAAATTGTAATTGTGATTAAAAGTTTTGAAACCTCATCTTTTTCCTTACTCCGTCGTGTGTATTCAAAATAAGTAAAATATAATATGAAGAACATATAATCAATATATTTTCGTTAAATGATATAAAATTCTAAATTAACGAAATAAATAGACCTAGAGTAAGGAGGGTATATTTATTTTTTATTTACTTACTTTTTTTTTTAATGGAGCTTATATTTCTATTGATTTTTATAAAATCACACATAGTTACAAAAAGATTTTATAGACTTTTACATAGAATTCTGTGGAATTTTATTACAAGATTTAGACTTCATAAATTAAATTTATAAACTTTTTAGTACACACTATAAAACATTATATGATAAAATATGAAGTGTGAAAAAAAAAAGTTCATTTTTATTTTTTTGTCTAGACTATTTATTTAATAATATAATAAGTACATATGATATACATTAAACTGAAACTTTCTATTATAGAAATATGAAACTTATAAATAACTTTTGAATTTAATATCTTCTCCCCCCCGATCGACCTCTCCATCCCGGTGGACCTCACACACACACACAGAGGAGAGAGGGAGAAAATTATATATATAGATAGAGTCTTTTGCGTGTTTCTCTCCCGACTGACCTCCACATCCCGTCGACCTCATGAAGATAGAGAGAGAGAGAGAGTTTGTCTTAGAAGTATGTCCAAATCATCAAGGTAAGTGAGGTATACTTTTTTATTTGTTTAGTTGTACATATCGATTTAAGGTTTGTACTAAAGAATTATATAAATGTGTGTTTAGATTAGTGGATTTGGATTTTGGATAGGATTTCAAATATTTGAAATCCATATTTGAAATCCAAAGATTTGAAATTCTAATTTCTATCAAATTTGTTGTTTGTTTGGACGTGTAATTCCAAAATGGATTTGAAATTCAATGATTTAAAATTCATTAATTGGCTAAAATATTATTGGATTTCAATTTTTTTTAAATTATCCTATTTCTATACATATATTATAAGATTAAACAAATATTATATATTTTTAATATAGTTTAAACAAATTCTGCGTACAAACTAAAAAAATTACAACGAGTTAGTAAACATATAGCTTAATAAACACATGATAATTAAAAATAACAAATCTCAAGCTATAATAAAATACTAGAGCAATTTATATCAAATAAAAGCTAGCATCTACACATTTTATAGATGATACGGTAAAATTATAAAATCCAAATATTTTTTTGGTCAAACATTGACAAAGTAACATTGATAAATGATACGCTAAATGATCAAATCCAAATATTTGTCTCGTCAAAACATTAACAAGTACCATTTCATACTTGACTTGTTAGTTTGCAAACCAAATTCCATGGTTTGCCACAACTCTTGAAATGAAATAGCGATCATGCCAACAACTTGAACCAGATCATCTTTTTTTGCTTTCTTCCTATTTTTGGATATTGAACCCACTGAGTTCGAAGGTCGTGATCATACTTGTGCTGAATTACCTTAATTTATTCTTCATCCTCCGTTGCATCGGCGCCTTTCTTCAAAAGTTTCGGCCTCTTGACCGATTGCTATATCTTTTCCACATAAAAGTACTATATCACTCCACTCCAATTTCTATCACTCTATTTTGTAACCCCTTAGTATCTGGATGTGACTATTCATAGAAAAAATAAAATATTTCAGTAAAATAAGTAAACCATAAAATAAAATATAAATACAACTTATCACAACATATTCGTTCCACGAACTATACACATCTGATGTAACAAATCTTTTTTTTCGTTCCTCATCCCAAGAAAATCCACTTTGGTTTTGGACATCTGTAACGACACTAATATTTCTTCCAATCTTTGAGTCTATTTTCTATGTTTACTTTTGTCAAATTAAGATGTAATTTTGAATTTAAATAGGTCACAACAGCTTGCAATAGTTGGGTTTCGAAGTATCTCCATCACATTTGTTTCCTTGAGCCATTTGGTCAGTCATAACTTTTGCCAAATGGCTGTCCATGTCTCTATTCCATGACCATGACACATAATGTCTTGATGATTCAAATTCTCGCGTATGATGTCCACCTACAAATTGACATGCCAATCAAACCAAGTTTATTATAAGCAGCCCGTGACCAAAAAACCAAGAGTAAGCAAGAGTAAGAGGTGTTTCGAGAAGCCGGTGTGGAATGAAGGTGAATGAGGATGTGGAAGAGGCATGCAATGAAGGTGATTTTTAGAGTTGAGATTTCAAATGACAGGCAAGAAGAGTGGTGTGTCCGATACGACAAGAACATGTGTTCTAAAAAAAATGTTTTTACTGAAAAGATATTTTTGGAGGTCAATTATACAATTTAAAAGTTGTTGCCTAAATAAAATTTAGACGTATTTGTCAAACTTTATGTTTATATTTATTAATTTTACATGGTTCTAGAATTTTAAAAGGTGAATTTTAGCATTTTTGTAGTATAATACAAGTAATATATAAAAATGTACAGATTTATATCAGCATGTCTGTATATATCATGTCGTATCATATCCCTATTATCGTGTCGCTGTCAGTGCACCCTATTTTTTTTATCTCTACAGTTTATTTTAAATAATTAAAACTGATAAATAACAGAAAATTAAAAAAAAAAAAAAAAAAAAAAAAAAAAAAAAATGAGAAAAGTAAACTTAACAGATTGGAAGGCATCAGATCCTGCTTCCTCCATCCATAAATAGTAAGAACCCTGCACTTTACCTTTCAATCGTCGTTGACGTATCTTCTCTCTCTCTCTCTCGATCGAAATTCAAACTAGGTATATAGATTGTGGAATAATCTGATAGACGTTAACATGACGGATCAGCTAACGGACGATCAGATCTCGGAATTCAAGGAAGCGTTCTCTCTGTTTGACAAGGATGGCGACGGTCAGTAACCTAATTATTATTTATCTGTGTATCTATATGTTTATGTGGATTGTGGCGTGTTTGCCTGTTTTTGGGTATTTTTTCACAGATCTAATAAACCGTCCGTGTTAACTGAGTTTTCAGCTGATTTCTGTTTGTTTTGCATTTGTGAACTTCTATGTGTTGGGAGATTTTGCGCTACAAATGTATATCTTACGCTGGGTCCATGCGCATGTTGATGGAAGTAATTTGTTGTGTTTATGTGGGAGTTTGTAGCCTTTGTTTACGAATTATATTTGCGTGAAGTTTTACGTGTTTAAGGGTGATTAGCTGAAGGATTTGTTGGATTGTTTCTCTCGATTTTAGCTCTTTATATCGGTTGATTGATTACAAAGCACTGGATTTTTGTTTGTTTGCTGATACATCGAATTGAGAATGTTCAATATGCCCTTTTTTTGTTATCCATTAGCTTGAGATATTTTGGGAAACCTTCGGGTTTTTTCATATTAAGTCCTTTTCAGTTGTGTTTATTATGGTTAGAGAAGATCAGTACGGGTTTTCCCAATTTTCTTCATTATTGTTCTAATTTCATTATGTTTGTTGTTTCTGACAGGCTGTATCACCACCAAGGAGCTCGGGACTGTAATGCGCTCTCTAGGACAAAACCCAACCCCAGCTGAACTTCAGGACATGATCAATGAGGTTGATGCTGATGGCAATGGGACTATTGACTTCCCTGAGTTCCTTAACTTGATGGCCCGAAAGATGAAGGACAACCGATTCTGAAGAGGAGCTCAAGGAAGCATTTCGAGTTTTTGACAAGGACCAGAATGGATTTATTTCTGCCGCTGAACTTCGTCATGTCATGACAAATCTTGGGGAGAAGCTCACTGATGAGGAGGTTGATGAGATGATCCGTGAGGCTGACGACGGGACGGCGATGGGCAGATCAACTATGAAGAGTTCGTCAAGATCATGATGGCCAAGTGAGATCTGAAAAACCATAACTAAAATTTTAGAAGTATAATTATCCAAAAAAGGAAACAGGCAGATAAGTTTGATGAGATTTGTGTCTGATTGCTCCCTTGTTTTTTCTTTTTGCATTGTTATTTAGATGCTTTACTTGCTTGTTGTCTTCGTTTAGCATTTTGTGTTGTTTGTTCTTTAACTATTTCCTTTCAACATTTGATACTACAAACCTAGAACAAATGCGAGATCAGGTACTTTTGCTTTAACCAGTGACTGGTTAATATTCCAATTTGTGTTCTCTGATCTTTGTTCTTATTTGTAAAATCTACTTTTTTTTGACCTAGTCATTACTGCCTTACCTTAGTTAGTACTATAGTGGGCCCTAGATTCTGATTGCATTTCTTTAAACCATTTAAGCCCCAACATTACGGGGGCATAAGTTTTTTTTAAACAAAACCACCATTGAAATGGGGGAGGGTTTGACAGACCCCTGCCTTTTATTCTAAAAAAGTATAACAAAATAGGAGGATGGCTAAGCCAAGACCTTCCCGAATAGAACAAAGTTTACGACATAGTAAAGTCCAATAAAACAGTAAAATATCACCAACATCTGGGGGCGACGCTGGAAGCATAATAAAAGTGCAAGTTTGCCCAGCCATGTCTCATTTTTTCTGAAACTCAAGCCACTTGGTAGTATGGTGAGCTCTTTGAGACCTCCATTATTGTTTACTTTCTTTTGTGTCTCAATCTGCTCATTTTGTGGCTTACCTTTTGTTGGACCCTGCTTCGTTTTCCACTTTACATTAAAAATCTTGTGCATCTGCCTCGTTTTTCTCCGTTCTCCATTTCCAGTTTAATGCACGTACTTCTTTGTCCATCTAGACTAATTAATCCTAGGATAAGTTATTAGCCAGACTAACAGTTTGTTCTAGGATGCCACCTGTACATGCTACCATACTGGTCGTGAAGCTTGTCAATCAGTGCCACTCTACTTCATATTATTTAATTATAGTGGCCTCTGAGTCTCCAATGGGGGGGTGTCTACCCATGGTCGTGATGGTCTAGGCGGGTTTGAGGACACTTGTCCATTCAAATAGGAACCAATTTTGTGTATCAAGATTGCAAAAATTAACTTTTGCTTCATATTAAAAGATGGATCGTAAAATTATGTAAATCAACTTTTTTAAGACCGCTAGTTAGATATGTCAAGAAGAAAGAGAGTATTTATGCTCGGTCTTTATATACTTTATCCCCCTTTTTAACTTTTGTTTGTTTGGGTTTTCGATCCGATGCTTATTCCCTAATAATCAATTTTTGTTCACATGCATTTTTCATACACTTCACCCCATTAAAACCATATTCTTTGTATCTTGGACCTTGCTTTTGTACAATTTAACTAGCAAGAACATAATATCGTTTATAACTTGACACTCATCTTGCTCTCCCCTTCTCAAGGTTGTACGGTTGCTGCTACCCCAGGGGGTCGTGACCTTAGGGGCTACATCAAACTCACAATTTTTGAATTATCACATCCAGAAATTTCATAGTAAATCATTATTTCTATCCACGATAACCCTCAAGTCATTTTCCTCTATTTATCACATCATATCAAGCTTTCATTTAATAAAATCTGTGTCACGAAACTTGCAAAAGGTGATACCATATTTATGTATTGGGTTATATGGATGCGGTAGTCCATAAAGCTCAAGCGAGATACGCATTAATATTGAATCAGACAAAACAACAAGCAATGAAATAAAGACGGCTAAAGTCCCTAAACTATAAGATAAGTAAGCCTCCCCAGATCATACAAGGGCACGTCGAGCCCACGCGAAGGGCTTGGTGAAGATATGCAAGATTCCACCAAATATACAATTAGAACCTAACCGCACATGTCTTCCGATTATATCTTCTAGTCGTCCACACTAACAATCCACCATTTTCCTCCAAAGGGCGATTTTAGTAAGTAACCAAAGATTATACTTGGGTGATGATTTGATGGGCTGAGTTTTGTTGGGTCGAATGGAGACTAGCAATGACTTATTCTCAGCCCGGCTTCTAATTAGGCCTTTGATAGGCTCTGTGCCGTTTTCATAAGTGGGTTACACCGTAAGGACATAATCTCCGTAGGGTGAAAAGCATACAATTATCATAAATTCCCTTGTGAAATTTTGTGAAATTTCCATTTCTTGAATAAACATATATTTACACACGCACACATGTTGAGGGTGATAGGTCTAAATCAGTTCGTGAAACAACATTTATTTACAGTTAATCAAACTAATACAATACACTATACATATTTCTAAGCCATCGCAATATATTTACGTGGAATAAACTGATATTACTATTATCTAAATGTTGCAAAGCTACCCAAAAATTTGTTCTCAAAACTTAAACATACGGTTGTTGAGGCTCGTCCGGGTATCGATCATTCCAGCGGAAAAAGCCAGAAGCAATTCTAATTTCTTAAAAAAATTAAATTTCACCCCGCATAATATATAAAACATTTATATTGCTTCTTAAACCCCCATGGTAGTTCATGTATATGATGATGATAATTGATACCCCATGGTTTCAATCCAAACGTCTCACCATCTTACCACCAAATGAACAACAAGAAGCGACTATGCAAGAATCTTTTACAACTTCGAATAAATGCTGACCCCACAAAAAATGTTCATGAATGCAGAAGGCGAAAGCACAGTATCGAAGCAAGGAGATGAGAACTAAACGGGGCCACGATTGAGAAGAGCGATGGTAGAAAGACAAGCCGGAAGTGGGATAAGATTCGCCAACGTTCTATCCTCTAAATTCAGTCATCTTCTATACATTCACAGTTTCAGAGTTTGCATGAAAAAAATATATGTTGCAAAAGAAACCTGAGCTTGCACATGTTTAAAAGAATTAATAAGGGCAATAAAAATCAGTGGATTTTTTTTCCTTCTAAGAAACAGATATACAGAAATAAAAAAAGGATGTAATGTACAGAGGCGAACATTAGTTGCTGTTACATGTTTCATATCAACATCAGTCAGGTAACATGATTGTCGAAGCAAGCTAAACCAAAGCTGCACTAGCATGCAAGGATTAGGATTAGGATTAGGATTACCTCTTGAGAGGTTTGTAAAGAAAAACGCTCACCTACTTGGACTGGAATCGATGAGTTAGACCAAGAGCTACGACGGGTTGAGACGACCAACCTTTATCGACAAATAGGTTATTAAGAACTATATGCTGTGGTTTTGAAGAAGAAACAGTCTCTTTACAGTTTTCTGATTTAAGAACAGTTGATTGGAGTTGAGGAGGAACCACCATGAGATCTTTGGAAAAATCTTCATCTCCTGGGAAAGCTTGGCTGTAGCTGGAGTCCGGTGATGGGAGCGCCTCAAATTCTGCTACACTATCGAGGTTTTCTGGAACATTATCCTGTGAATTTGATAGATCGAAGAACCACATTAATACAGAAAATTATTTGCATTCCCCCCTTCCAAGATATATTCATACATATACATTGTTGCTTCTATTGTTTGCTTAGATAAAGCTACAAGTTGCTGACTTTTGAGAAGGAAGCTAATGAAATTAACCATTTGACCATTAGAGAAGGAAAATGACAAGTAACTATAAGGTTAATTTCCTAGACAAATCGGCCCACCAGTGCAGGTCCTCTGTTCATCAACACAATAAGATAATTGAAGATATATTTGTATAAGGTCAAATGTTCACTCACATGGACATCGAGTAGATTCCAGAGAGAGTCCATCTGCTTCACTCGGAAGATCCGGAATATATCTCACTTTACCATCCACAATGAATCTGTAACGCTATATGCCTGATGGCAGGATCAAGAGAACGGAGTGATCATTCCCTGATCTTTGGAGTATTTCCCTACATGGATCCAAGACATATTTTAGAAGTTAAAACCATAATAAAAGGGATCATAAGCCAGACAACTCGGTGCATCATGATTCCTAATTATCATGATTATAGATTCACAAAGCGAACAAGCACACAAATCAATTCAACGTGTCACAAATATGAAACTTACCTTGATCTCCAATTGTCCCAAGATCCTTCCGCATATACATCGTTACCACCAAGGCCCCAACTAATGACAATTGGTATTCCTTGTTTAGGGGTGTGCTCCACAGCTCTCTGAGATCCACTCTCTGCCGTGAAGGATTGAATGAGAGGCCATCATCCCCTGGAAGAGAAAGTACTGGAGCCTGTCAAGGAAAGAAAACATCGGGCATGGTATATAAACTGATCAGAAACCATGAGAGGAAGTTTCTTGGAAAAAGAGGTCAAAGCTTGAGCATCCAAAAATATGACACTGATCTCCATGAGAACAAGAAAATGAGAAACAAATCGCCCCTCCACACTGTAATATGGTAACGACAAACAAAAATGACAATTAAAAGTCACAGGAAAATTTCTTAGAAAAACCATTATTGCTGCGCCAATAACTTGATCGAGCAACCAATTGTGAAGATGCATGTGCTAAAAAACCGAAAAAACAGCCAAAAATTCATATTTTCAATGACATCACAACAAATTCCCAAGCTCTGATACACCTAGCAATCACAATGTTATTCTATAGGAATAAATTTTACAGCAGCAGTGCACCAATAAATCATTACTAAGTAACGATACTCCTGATTAGTCAACATATAATTATAAGATCAAAATCGTTCAGTCAATTCTATCTCGACCCGCAGACATGCAATTCATTTACGAACGAGACGAATATACATTTTCTACACATATAGGCAGATTGAGAACCAGAGAACGCACTTGAGGGAACCATAGGGAGGAGAACGAGTCTGCCGAAGATCATGCGGAGGAGCGCTGAGAATTAAATCAGCGGGAGCCACACGCTCGCTCGGTGTGTGGCTCGAAATCTCCGACGGCTCATTGCCTCCTCCGCCATTGCCGTTCTCCACATTTTCACCCAAACAAGCAACTAGTGCCAGTATATATTTATGTATTGTATGTCTAAAACAGAGAGAGACGGCGCGTGAGTTTCGTAAGTATCGCCGGAGACTGTTCAGGGCGAAGACGGAGAGGATGATATGATGTAACTGGGGAAATCATACGAGGAAACGTGAACTTTGGTACAAAACTGCCGAGGCACTTAGGATAAATCTGAATGACGTGGGATGATCTCCGTTTGCATTTGGATTAATATTATATTTTGATATGAATCCGGCCGCTGAATACTTATAAAATATTGACTCAGCTGCGGCGAGACTGAGTGCATCGCCTGTAATTTGTCGTATTATAAAATGATGATAATACTTCAATTTGTAAACATATTATTATTTGAAAATATAATAATTTATTTCTATGCAGTGAATAATACATATATAAATATATCGACAGCTCCGATCTGGCTGAACCACTCAAAACAAAGAAGTATCATTATTTCTTGATGCTCGCTCGATAGTTCCCAGTAATGTGCATTCAAGGGTCTGCCGAACTAAAAGCTCTAGGAAATCGGAATGGGAGAGCACTCATCTTATGGTGGGCTTACTACTTAAATGTCTACAACAATTAGACGCACAACACTTGGCTACCAGGTGAATTGGGAGCAGAAAGGCGGCCCTCATCCGAATGGTAATGTGCATTCAAGGGTCTGGAGCCATTAGTACCGTACAAATGACCCATCTCCTTGAATGTACCTTAAGTAGCCTATAAAGGCAAAATGTGTATTTTATAGTCATATAAGATATCCTTAAGGTTGTTGTAAGTTGTAACTCCTTAAAATCATATTGCAAATCTTCATATCTTTCGCTAACTACCCTCAAGTAGCTTACTCAGGTAGTTTCTAGCCGAGCCCTTATCCTATTCCTTAGCTTCGTAATTAGGGTGGAAATTCGGGGGTACCCGATACCCCTATCGGGGTTCGTCGTAATATTTATAAAATATCGGGTCGGGTACCTAACTCTGTTATACCTTCTAGTTATCGGGTCAGGTTCGAGTAGAATTTTTACCATCCGAAACTCGATCGGGTACCCGACCCTGATATATATTATTGAACCCTAAGTATACTAACTAACTTTATCTTTCTTAATAATATATATTTGCATTTGCATCATTCCATCTCCATTTCACTCTCTCCATTTCCCTCAGTTTCCCACCATTTTTTCAGCCACCAATTACACTTTAGAATTTTCAAATTTTTTTTGAGCTTTACATTTCTTTCTTTTTTAAAACATTTATTTTTATTAGAATCAACTTACATCTTATCATATTTCATGTATTTTGTAGAGCTATCAAAGTCGGGAATCGATTCGACAATCATTAACATTTGATGTCACTACAAATCTGCTACGGCATTAGAGTCTATGATTTTCGAAGTTAAATTTTTTTTTTCATTCTTAGATTCTAACCACTTTGGTATTTGAGATTAATATTGGAATTTATTTATGATTGTGGTTATTTTTTTGTTTCGGACTTAGAAGAATTTTTTTTCATTCTTAAAAAATATTCTTATTTTTATCTTTGTTCCATTAAAATTTTATTTTATAAAAAAGAAATATTGGGTATCCGACTCGAGTACCCGATATTAGTTGGGTACCCCACACATCGGGTTATGATCGGTTTTTTTTCATACCCGATATGTCGGGTACCGACTACAACTACCCAAATCTGATAAAACCCGACCCGCGTCCACCTCTATCGGTAATAGTGGGCTCGGTAGCTTATAAATGCCTCTATGCATTCCTGCCTCTCGACTAGGGATGCAGTCACGGATGTTTGGATGTAATTATTTCTTAATTTCTTTCGTTTTTGTTTGCAAAAGTGCATATAAATGTTGTATCAAACTGACCATAAGTTTAACTCAATCAGAGGAGACACAATTTTATTGAATTCTCAACAGATCTGTTTTGGACTATAAATAAATTTACAAAAAAAAAAAAATGAAAACAGACAAGACTGAACGAACAATACAAATGAAGGGGATATTCATGTAACGTTTAAAAGACATTTTCAACCGAAGTCATGGCAATACAGCAAACAAGAATCTTGGCTTGAAAAATAATATATGGAGCATATATGCACATGAAACCATATAATCAACAAAAAAAGTAGATTTCATAAGTTCCATGGTATGCAAACTGAGTTACAAGTCCATTCAGGGCTTGCATTTTCGTTTTCGGTATATATCTGTCTGTCTCTTTGATAAAGAACTGTATAAAGATTTGGAAAGACCAATTGATATAAATATTTATGTTCTTACATTAAAATAGGAATTAGGCATCTGGTGCAGTTTTGGGAACCTTGGAAAACTAGGATTTGTAGCAAACATGTCAACTGGTACTGTACTTCCACCATGTAATGTAATGTCCTTTGATATTTCAACCTCGGCCAACATACTCACCAACTTCTTTGGTTCAACCTTCTTGAAATTACGGTAAAAATATCTTGAAATTCCTCAAAAGAATGCACCTTGCTTTCTGTTACAGATTATTGTTGTTTTGCTGTCACGGGGATTGCTCCTGGTTACAATCCAAGCACACTCCAAGAATCGCAGGCTGATCCAAGTGAAAATCCAAGCCGTGTCAAGGGTAGTGAAACCTTCATGTTCTATACTTCTTTGTGCTTGCTAGCTTTAGGATGGGTCAAGGGGTCGGTTGCTGCCCTTGGGGTGGATCAGTTTGATAGGACGGACCCAGAATGAGCGAAGGGGGGTTGCAAGCTATTTCAATTCTTATCAGTTTAGTGCTACCATTGGATCGCTACTAGGAGTTACAGCAGTTGTGTTGATCGCTCTGAATAAGGTTGGCACAGCTATCATCGGATTCGTGGTTCTTGCACTTGGAAAGCCTTTCTATTTGTCCGAACCATTACCAAACCAGCTCTATTGTTAAAATATCACAGGTCTGATTTACGTTCCCCTCACCCACAAAATCTCCTTTCCGATGGCCAAATAAACTCGAAGGATATAGATGTGCAAGACATATTAAGGCACATATGTATTGACTATCGTAGAGCCTAGGTGCAAGATTGCTGTAGAGGATGACATACTAAAATCTAAAAGAGTTGAACAAAATTTATCACATTGTCCAAATAAATATTTTTATAAACTATTCATCGATGAAAACAATTATCATTAATTTATAGGCATCGTTATTATTTTGCACTTAAAACTTCGGATTTCCTACCCTGCCTAAAGGACGCTTTGAATCTTTAAAGTGCACCAAGGCTCGTGCCTCATGGCCAAGGTACACACATTTAGTTAAGGGTTAATGCACATGTTGACAAAGCCCATGCTGGGAAGGAACTACAAGGTCCACATAAGAGTCGATAACAAAACTAAAAGCAAAATTCTTGAAAAAAGGATGCTATGGAAATCATGTACCATAAGAATAAAGGTAACTCCTATAAACTGCTGTGCCCCATTGTCAAGTTTCAAGAGAAGGAATAGTCACCAGAAACCTAATACACCAAAAAAAAGTTTTCATCCACGTGCAAAATTTGATCCCCTAAATAATAGTTACATTCCCCAATTAGAGTTACTATAGCCGTTTGATGTCTTAGGAATGATGTTAATCCCATTTTGTCCCAAATGCTAATTTCTGGTTTCTCGCCAACATCCAAAACCATCTTCAATATACATCAATGTTTTGTAGTTCTTCTGGAAAAGTTTTAAAATCCAGCTTGAGTTGCTCCAACGGAAACAATAACGATACTTTCGGATGCCATCTCTGCCGAGATGCCGACCAGCTTGCTTTGGCAATTAGACCAACGTTGGATCGATTACTGATTGCCACAAAAGTTGCATTCCACAGGGTTGGATCAATCCCTTTATCTTCCAAACTCAAATCTTTTCAAACTGGGAGTGTGCAAGCTAAAATTTTAGGAAAAGAATAGGAGTGTTCTCCAAAAGATACAACGTGAAAAAATCATCATAGCGTTATATCCTATGACGGGTGACAAAAAACGCCAACGCAAGAAAAATCGCAATCGACGAACCACAGACCTAAATGTTCAAGATGCCTTTGTATTGAATCCAGCTTTGTTTCAGAAGACCAGTATACAAATTTATTTTCTTTCCTAAATAATGAGGTTGAGTTGGCACGAGCAATTCCAATATCCAAACCAAGGTGCATTTCATCAATGTCATCAAATTTGATTCTATGCTGCTCCAGTAATTTCTCAACCACATTTAACATAATGTGGTCATGGGTCACTGAGACTTTTCGCAATGGGTCAAACAGCGAAACAATCCTGTATAAGAAATCATCAGCCCAAATCTTCAAAGTTGAGGATGAGCTCCTGACAAAAAGAAACCCAGTGGTCTTACCAATAAAAACATTATTTGTGTGGCCAAATGAATCATAAAATGAATCACCAGTACGAGGAAGCATATTTCCTTCAAGCACCCAGGTGCTATAACCAAGATTCAAACTCTTTCTTGTCACATAAGCGCTCACTAAAATCTCTTTAATAAGTTCAGCAGTTGAATCCTGAAATGTGATAGACTTGGCAAGGTTGGTAACATCAGAAAATTGGCTTGCATCAATCACTGGATACCCCCTTCTTGCAAGATCTAGCAGGACGTTAGAATTTGGGCCAACCAATATATAATTTCGGACATTCAGCTTCTCAAAGTGGCAGAGCATATTCCTGATAACTGCTTCGTGTACTCCATAAAGATTTACTAGTATCACAGAGTTATTTTTCTGAACAGATTGAAGGACAGGCCCAAGATCGTGGAGCTACCCACGATTCGATTAGTAAGAACCTCTCTAAAGCAAAAACCATACCACTTTAGATCATTCAAAGGAAATAGCTCCAACAAGTTAAAATCACTAGAATTTTCATCGACTAAGTAAGAATCTGGCCCTGCTGTTTTCCGATAATTGACACCAGGATCCCTATGAGAGATACTCAGTGCTCTCTCATGAAGAAAATTTGTATAAATATTGAAGTACCCGTGAGACTGTATAAATTTAATAAACCATGGAGTCCAATTTTTCTCTCCTAAGTTTTTGTACCAGCCAGTTGTTACCTAATTCAGCAACAATGAAAATTAAGGACAGAGAAGGGAAATATTAAGAGTAAGTCGTTGAGATAAAATGTTACCATTCCATCCAAGAATGGCTTCATTTCTTTGGATTTATGTGTGTCGTACCACAGGCGGAACTCTTTCCAAGGTCTTGGGAACAGAAGCTGTCCCCAAGTGCCAACCAGCTGATACAAGAAAATCCAAGTTCCATCATCCAATTGTATTTTATTTCCATGTTTACCTGACCAGAGCGTCCAAATATGTGTCGGATAAAAGCACTAACAATCACTCATACGACAAAGAAATTCACAACCATCACTACAGAACTTGAAAGAATGGAGCACACAAAATCATTGGCAGAGAGGATAGATAATGTCCCTAATTATCATTAACTACATTAATCATCTGATCTGCTTCTTAAAGTGGCAACATACTATATGGATCGATGAAAGCTCCATCATGCATCGAGAATGAAAAACATCCCAACAATAGGATAAATCTTTGGAATTTGATCTACTTATAGAAGCTAAATCAGCGTCAGATTACGATGACTGTAGCATTAGACACATCAACTGCCTACACTTCAAGTGGAGAAACAAGATATTAAGTTACAACATTCTAATACTACTTAAAATTTTTGAGCGACTTACCTAGCACAACACACTTCAAGGGTACTTCCTAATAAGAAATCGCAGATAAAATGAACGAGAAAGCAATTACCTGGCACAAACCTAGGCCGCTGCAGCGATGCCCCATAAACCGAAGGACTAAAATTCGAGGCATTATAGTAATAACTCATAACCACAGCCTTAAGGAACCTATCACGAGAAACAGATATAGAATATAATTCTAACGCAACTTCGATCGTATACATAAATGACAGCAAAATGACGCAGAAACATAATCAATGCATATAATCGACCAAAACCAGTAAGAAGGGCAAATAACAACCTATAATAGAAAGGCGAAACTTCCAGATCATCCTCGACAACAAAAGCAAACTCGTGATCCGAGGTGGGCCACCAGGCTTCAATCCATTGCGCCTGAAGCCCAGCATTTGCAGTTCGATAATGCACCAACTTCTCTCCAAAACTCCAATTAAACCCATCGACAAAATCGAGAATCTTCCTGGAAAGATTCAATTTTCTGTCCAAATCCACAGACCCATTAGAGGAATCTTGCAGAAAATGATCGACGAATATGTGTAGATGAACTTTATCGTTGATATCGTATTGGGCTTTAGAGAGAGAGGTGAGGCAGCGAGAGAGGGACGATAGGCGATCGAAGGTGAGGAGTTTGGTGATGAAGGTGAAATTCTGGTTCGGGTTCGGGTTCGGGCTCGGGTTTTGATGCATCAGGGGTTGGATTTGGGGCTTGGGATTTGAGGGGAAAGAGAGAAGATGAATAACATTGAGAAGGAAACGAGGAGGAGCATAAGGAGTAGAGGGGGCGATTTGAGCTTGTGGGGCAGGCGCCATTGCATTTAATCAGTAGCCTGCAAATCTCCAAGTACAAATGTGAGTAGAGGACCAAACCAGGACAAGCCGACAAGGCAGGCATATGGAGTGATCACCTAAAAGTGCTGGGGATGGAGAACACGATTTAGAGTTGCGTTAGACCCCCAAAATAGGGGTCTCAATCGTGTCGGCTAATCAAGATCAGGTATCCTAAATTCATAATCGATCCTGAACCCAAATAAGTCTACCCGAATTCAGGTTTTGAGTAGTATATGGTATCCAAAACCTAAAATATTTTTGTTAAAAAATATTACCTACCTGAATTTTGTAGGGTGTCATCCCAGATGAACATAGTTCTTCCCAACACGGAGATAGCTGTCCTAAAACGAAATGGGTTAGAAGGGAGCCAAAGAAGGTTCTCTGCGAGGCCCCTTCGACGATCAAGTCAATATATGATAGAGGGAATAAAAGATTTAGTTAGGAAAAATAGCAGGAAACATCCCCCCCCTGTGCAAACCTAATGCCCTATATATATACTACTGATGGTGAGAGAGAACCAACATGTAACGGTCTGCAGGGCCTGCAGGGGACCACCGTGAATACGCAACTGAGAGCCGTGTCCCAGAGAGGGGGACCACCGACAAATACGGTGCCTCTTGTACGATAGGCCACCTATGAGATCCTGATAGTACTGTGAGATATTCTTCGCGTACTAGTCACTCTTTGATTGACTTATTTATGAGTGGTCCTCTGTCAGGATAAAACTCTCGTTATAGACACTCGCTCGGATGATGGACCACACTAGAGCTCACGATCTCATTTAGCCAATGCCGAAGAAGAAACTAGGGGAATTGTTTTAAGGTTGGGATATCAGCCCGGGTACAATCTTGATTACTCTGCAAGGTTGCCCCATTTCACAATCTGGGCTGGGATGGCCCGTGAACACGTAGATCTAAGGACATGTGTGAGTTGAGGACATAAGGACATGCCGAGCTGAGGACGTGCGTACATGCCGAGCTGAGGGCATAAGGACATGCCGAGCTGAGGATGTGCGACACATGCCGAGCTGAAGGCGTGGGCCGCAAATGATGAAGTCGGGTCGGTTATATCATTGGAATTAAGGTCGAGGCCGTACTGACTCCCTACAGGGTATCAAAAAAATTCAAATAAATTAAATTTGAATGCAAATATAGAATTAGAAATGTGAATTATGTCAGATACTCGTGATATTCAGCTCATATTTTGGTGAACTCGGAATTCGGATAATCGAATATGACATGATGGGGTATTTCACAATAGGATCAAATCAAAATCCGAAAACCCGAACTCGTTCTCCACCCCTACCTTAAAGGGTCGAGAACCGTGGTCTCTCTATCAAATAAAAGGGGCCAAGCCCCTGATTTTTGTAAAAAAATTTAAAAATTAAAATAAGATTCCGAGGTTGTATACTTGTGTATGTTACATTTTTTAAAATATGTTATTAAGGATAAACTCACTTAAAATCCCCACCTCCAAACATAAGTTTAACATTTCTCCATATATCAAGATTCTTTATTCTAACTCCATACTATCTTCTTTTCTTTATTCAAACTCCCTACCTACCTCAAAAGACATAAAAACCCTTACTTTAATTGCATAAAACTCCTTAAAGCTTTTAGGATTATTATAAAAACACCCAAATCCCATTTTTACTAATAAACAACTCATATAAGGGTACATAAATGCAGGAGCCTTAATGAACATGAGATCCTTCAGTTTCTGTCATCTTGAGAGAACCCAAGAGCATACTTTTGCAAATGACTCACAGTTCATGATAAATTTAGCCATAAAATTCCCTTATGAAAATAAATAACAGGCTCATCATGCTTCGTATTACAATAAAATTTTAACAAACTGAAAAATACAATTTTGACCATAACGGCACCAGGTGAGGTGGGTTGCAAAGCCACCAGTCAAAAACTTACTTACTGCCTCCAGACTGTTTTACGAATGGCTCCTCACCATCCAACCTCAGCTCTAAGGCGAGGTTAGTCTGCCAGGATCCGTCTCCCTTCAGAAACCGCCGCAGCACAGCCCTAATTCGTTTCCTACCTTAGGCCGTAAGGTATAATCAAGATATAAGAATATTTAAAGAAAAAATCTGGGAGATAGATGGGTAACAACCTTCGTTTTATTCTGAAAATACTTATAATGTCTATTACATTAAAAATCTATTTTTGGTAGGAGACAGACTTGTTTAGCTTCTCATAAAGATGAGGCTGGACTCAAAAACACATAAACTTAAAATAGAACAAAATTACAGATGTTTACGAAAAGCAAGAAAGAAGAGAAATTACCAAGCTACGAAATTAGAAAGATTAAAAAGCTTGGAGATACAATTTTTTATTCTCAGAAAACTATGGAGATTTTTCGATGTCCTTAGCTTTCTGAATGAATTCCTTATATAGGCATGAATCCAGACTTCAACTTCGGAATCCAACTCTTGAAAATTGTTAGATGCGCCAGTGAGTGCGCCTTAACTTTCACGTGGTTTGGCATCTTTTGTCTGGTTATGCCAACTTTTCTCGTGGGTGGTCCATTATTTGTCTGAGTGCGTTGACAGTACCCCCGCTAATTTTTAATTGTCCACATATTTTACTTTGTCGGTGAGTCTTTACTTATTGGTTTTTGTGGTCCCCGAGCTTTAGGAAAACGGGCTCTCTTGGCAGTACATCTTTTGTGTCTTTTCGTGGCTTTGATCTGTCGGGTTTTGGATCGGAATCCTTTCCCGAACTCTGGTTCTTTTCTCTGCTCCGGGTGTGATTGTCCGGGGATTAATGATGTTTCCCGGTGTGGTATTAATCCTTGATGGATTTTTTTATTGTGGCAATTAGGAATAATTGCGTTTTTGGGTCTTCCGAGGTTGTTAAATCGGCATTTGGGACCGTTGGATCCAAATGTTGAGATTGTATTCTCATTTTGGTGGAAAACCTGTGAGTTGGTTTTTATAGTGGGACTTGGGGTCCGGGGTGCCTTATGCTGGGGCCAGTCTGGGGATTTGATGTTGGAGAGAGAGTTTTTGTAAACATATGATTTTTAATGAATCATGATGTATTTGTGGGGGTATTGGTATTTTGGGGCATTTTTTGCTATATATACCAAGTGGACTCGGTATTCCGTCATTTGGCACGGAATCTTACCCTCTCTTCCCTCTCTCATCGCCCAAACCCTTCTCCCTCATCCCTTTTCCTCCCTTCCCTTTTGGAGGAGAAATCGCGGGTAGCTTGGCTCGGAGACCGGTTTTCCTTTTCGAAGATAATCAGGTATTAATCTTCCCCTCGTCATGGTCTTCGTTTTGGTGGTAGTATTGTAGCGTTTGGTTGGGTAGTGTTTTGGTTATGGAATTTGGGGGTTTTGGTTGAAAATCAAAATGTTGGTTTAAGTGTTTTTATTGAGCTTAATTCGTGTATTTGTGGTGTTAAGGGAGTTTGGGGTGTTGGTTTTGAGTTGGGGGTGTGAAAACACCATGGAAGCTCGAATTTTTCTGAAATTGCAGGTGGCGATCGATCGCCGAGGTGGGGCGATCGATCGCGACGGGCGGCTGTTGGAATCAAAGATGATGAGACAGTTCAGACGATCGATCGCGTGTCCAAGGCGATCGATCGCGAGCATGTTTGGATCGATCGCGAAGGGTGGCGATCGATCGCGATTAGGATGGGCTCTTTGGCCACTGGTTGGAGGCGATCGATCGCGATGTTTGAGCGATCGATCGCCGCTTGCAGGATTTTGTTTTTTTAATTTTTTTGGAAATGTTTGTTCTTTGGAACCGAGGTTCAAAGGGGCCGTTTCCTCCGGGGCAATGTCTACATTCCATGGGAATTCTATGCTTTTAAAATGGATTGGTTGAGGCCAAAGTTTATAAAAAACGGAATTCCCGGTTGAATTCTTGGTTATCTTTAAACTTTTTAAATGGTATATTTTTGGGTATTATTGCATGTTTACCGGGGGCTTTTATTTTGATAATCGTCAGGATTGACGACGGGTTTTGAGATTTGGCAAACGTGCGTGGGCACGTGATCGCATGCTTATTCTTGATTGTGAGTTGTTTATGTGTTTTAGCACATATTTCTCGAGGCATGGAACTCAAGCAAGGTTTGGCTTGGACTACGGAGACTTAAGGTACGTATGACGTACGTGCATGGCCTATTATAGTGTTGCAACTGTAAAATGCATGGTGTGTGATAATTGGTGATAATTGTACTAAATGGGTTTGGAACACATGGTGTGTGTAATTGCGTTATATGGACATCGAAATATGTGGCATGTGGTAATTGCATCGGATAGGAATTGAAATGCATGATGCATGATATTTGCTATAAATGGATAACAATATGCATGGTAAATAGTATTTGCGTCAAATGGTTATACATTGGGAACCATACGGTGCCGCTTTTGAGCGAGCAATGATTTGGGATGCGATCGCCGTTGAGCGACCATCGGTTATGACGCCGCTATTGTTGAGCGTGCGCGAGGTTTAGTATGCCGCCATTTGTGAGCGATCAATGAAACAGGAATATGGAATTAAATTGTTTTTATATATGTGATATCTCTTGGTCCTTTACATTATGTTTTTACCATATTGATCATGGAACTGGCATGATAGAACGGTATAAGTTATCTATGTGACGATTAACTGGCTTGGGAATTTGATGAGTTTGGTTATTTTGTGAACATGGACAATACATGGATCCCGGATGAGGGTGTTACAATCCAGGGAGTATCATTAAATTATGTCATTTACATTCTGTATTTGAAATGCAATGCATTTTATTTTTGGATTGGTGGTATTGGTACTCACCTCACCCCCGTGTGGGGGCTGTCTCTGTTGGGACATTTTTTAACAGTGTGTAGGGCAGTCTTTGGAGAGAAAGGTGCGAGGTGCTTTTTCCACCAGGCTTTTGATATCTTTGAGGTACTTCCAGGATAAAGCCATTCTACTCAACAAATGGTTGAATAAGCTCATAGAGCCATAGTTGAGGTCGAGCTATGCTTGGGAGGTGCTTCCAGGATTGAAGTGCCAATAACGGTACCCGGTAGAGTGCTTTTATACATTAGATACACGCGTGTTCATTGGGTGCTCTTATGTGAGTACATTTTACGTGTATTGGCAATGTATAAATGGGGTTACGCCGGCTCTCTCTATTCATTATGGTTACATGCAATTAAATACGGAATTGCTAAATGAACTAAGAGCATTTAGTGTATTATGAGGGTGCATGTTATATGAATAATCTTGGTTGGGGAATATGAATATTATGTGGATTGATGCAAGAAATTTTCTGGATAGCATATGGTGTTGCACTTGCATATGGTTTTTCCCCATGATAGTATGATTATATGCACTAATGGTATGGCTTAATACCTAATAACGGGTTAAGGGCACGGGGTCCTTACATTAGTGGTATCAGAGCCAGGTTAGCTCTTTGGGGCTGTTGAGGGCCTAGGAAAATGATGATGAGAATGAGAAGCCACATACTTATGCACGATGGTAGTAGTGTTGCGTGGCACAACTATATTGCTTATGTGCATTTATGATATGTGTTCATAATTGGAATATTTGTTGCTAACCATGGTGGTTGCAGGGTCATATGAGACATGGACTATGCATTACGGTTGCATGCACGTCGAAGCGATGATGCCGCTGTCGTGCCGAAACAATTATTGGAATACGGATTATGCATTACGGTTGCATGCATGACGTAGCGATGTGAATACTTGCCGCTGTCATATTATAGCGATGAAGAATATTTGCCGCAAATA
>CAJQUN010002819.1:0-22080 GCA_907163345.1 Haberlea rhodopensis | reverse complement strand
AGCTTATTAATTGATTTACAGAATCCATCACCAAAATGACTTGGTTTGCCAGATTAGGGAAATCGGAATATAAACTTAACTTCGTTTTATGAAGCAGAACCTTCGAAAATCACACCCATTGACAAAGCTTATTATTGATTTACAGAAATCCATCACCAAATGAACTTGATTTGCCCAGATTAAGGAAATCGGAATATAAAATTAACTTCGTTATTATGAGCAGAACCTTCGAAATCAAACCCATCGACAAGCTTATAATTGATTTACAGAAATCCTCACAAATGAACTTGTTCAGAAATCCATCACCAATGAACTTGGTTTGCCAGATTAAGGAATCGGAATATAAAATTAACTTCGTTATTACGACAGAACCTTCGAAATCAACCCAATTGACAAAGCTTATTAATTGATTTACAGAAATCCATCACCAAATGAATTGGTTTGCCAGATTAAGGGAAATCGAAATATAAAATTAACTTCGTTATTATGAAGCAGAACCTTCGAAATCAAACACAATCGACAAAGCTTATTAATTGATTTACAGAAATCCATCACCAAATGAACTTGGTTTGCCAGATTAAGGGAAATCGGAATATAAATTAACTTCGTTATTGGAGCAGAACCTTCGAAATCAAACCAATTGACAAAGCTTATTAATTGATTTACAGAAATCCATCACCAAATGAACTTGGTTTGCCAGATTAAGGGAAATCGGAATATAAATTAACTTCGTTATTATGAAGCAGAACCTTCGAAATCAAACACAATCGACAAAGCTTTTAATTGATTTACAGAAATCCATCACCAAATGAACTTGGTTTGCCAGATTAAGGGAAATCGGAATATAAAATTAACTTCGTTATTACGAAGCAGAACCTTCGAAATCAAACCCAATTGACAAAGCTTATTAATTGATTTACAGAAATCCATCACCAAATGAACTTGGTTTGCCAGATTAAAGGAATCGGAATATAAATTAACTTCGTTATTATGAAGCAGAACTTTCGAAATCAAACACAATCGACAAAGCTTATTAATTGATTTACAGAAATCCATCACCAAATGAACTTGGTTTGCCAGATTAAGGGAAATCGGAAATATAAAATCTTCGTTAAGCAGAACCTTCGAAATCAAACCCAATTGACAAAGCTTATTAATTGATTTACAGAAATCCATCCCAAATGAACTTGGTTTGCCAGATTAAGGGAATAGTTTGTAGCTCAGCTAAAAAGTGGAACCTTATCGAGATTTCAGTACACATCTCTGTACACTCAAGTTTCAATAGTGTACGATTGAACAGAGTAAAAAATCTGATACATAGGAAACTCAGTATTCCTGAAATTCAAGAAAAAATTTCAGCTTTCTTGATTCAGAAGCTAAGTTGGCTGTAGTTAGAGTAATCGATTTCTTTTAATCTTATACAGCATAGTATACACTCAGGTAAATCTTCTACCTTGTTTCCCTGCACAAAGTTACACCAGAAATATGTCAAAAGATGGGGGGGTTTTAAGTCTTTCTTTTCCCCGTTATGTATCATTGATTAGAACAGATTCTTATAAACATCTACCTGAATTGTGAGACCAAAATCGAAGATACAATTCTTGATTCTGTCTTGAAATGTTCCGAAACCTTTTCGAGCAATGTAACCGAATCTGTGGATATCTAAATCAATCTCAAAGTAGTTTTCTCCCTGCAGAGGATTTATTATAGAGTCATAACAAAGATGAATTCCTACCAATATTTCAATGTTTAGAATTCTAATACTATCTAAGAAACTTTACCGAGTAAAATTCGTGCTGAGGACGTGAGAGGAATCGGCTTCTCATTGTAAGCATGCATAAGTTTCCTCTCAGCTCATTTAACTGAAGATCCTCAATATTCACCACGCCCAGCCAAGATTTTTAATCTTTCCCTTATGGGAGCAAATGTATCCAGGGGAAAACTTTTTATCTTCTCTGTTTCGTTATCAATTATCCTCTGATTTAAAAATAAAGTGGAAAAAAAACTGATTGCAGGATTGTATGAAAATTGATGAGTAAAAGAGAAGGAACGAAAATTAACATGGAATATAGAGAATGGCACCCACTTACCCTGAAATTTTTTTGAAATGGAAGCGAAAGGCATTTGGAATAATTTTCTGAAAGCTTGAAGTAAAAAACAGCATTCATCCCCGGTCCATCATTCTCGTTTTGGAAAATCGTAGCAGTGTAAAGCGGAATCTGATACAACAAAAAGGGAAAATATTAGCTGTCATAAAATATTTCTTGTGTTCAATTCTGGTGCAGATAGATTAGCATCGTACGATTATTTCCATTGTTCAACCTTTTCTCTCATTTCATGCGTACCTGAAGGTTTACAACAAAATAGGAGGGACTTCTCCAGATGAATCAATGGCAGGAAGCTCTACAAATTGTGCCACGTGATTAATTTTTGCGAGGAGATAAGAATACATCAGCTCCAAAAGGAACATATGCAGCAAAACTCGAAGCAATCTCTTTCTTTTTATCCCTGTCAACACACAAAAGGAGGAACCCATTTCATTAAGCTAGTATACAATTCAGAAAATGTGTATGCTGCGTTTATGCTGTTATTGGACAACAGTAATTGCCATCTATCCTGCGTGGCTGTGCATGGGGTACAGCATCAAGACCTTTGGGATACTGCACACTCTAAAAGATTCAGTTATAGTTTAACCATTAATTATAGCTTTTTACTTGATTCTATAGACGTCATTGAGAAAATCACATACGAAAAGGAAAGAACACGTGGTATGCTCTTACTTATTATAGTTTCTTCCCCGGACTTTAAAGGTATTCGGATCAATCTGCGACCAAGACCCTGGAATTTTCTTCTCTAAAGATGAACACATGATTTGTGAACCAGCTATCGGTCTTCGCATAATGGGCTTTTTTGTGGATGCTGAGAGAGAAAACAGACATAATTAACAAATTGAAGAAAGCTATTCCTAATATTGACATATGGCCATTTCAAGAAAACGAAAAAACATGCTGACATGTTCATTGTTATTTTTTCTTCCTTACTTTCTAGATAGGATAATCTAGTCATCAGATTCATGTTGAATTGTTGTCTCATCTAAAAGTTCAAACTTGATATAAATTGAACAATTTATTATTTATTCTCTAACACTATTCCCCACTAGTGAGCGGTTGGGAGTCAAATCAAGTGGATAGCTTATATGGATGAAGTTGTTGTTTTTATGAATCTTGAACACAGGACCTCGACGTTAGCCAAAAGGTCTGATACCATGTTGAATTATCGTGTCATCTAAGATCCCGAGCTTGTAAAGAGATCATACAATTATTATTTATTCACTAACAATTAATGACATTGTGTCTGAAACAAAAACCGAAACACTTACATAATATATTATTCTTTGTCCCTCTTTCCATTTGAAAGATGGAATAAGGGATAGTTTTTTCCTTGTAGTTGGACCTCCCGGATTAGGCGATTTTCTCTTTCCGTCCTCATCACAATAAAAACAAGGAAGCAACGTTTTGACAGAAATCTGCTACTATGCAAATGCACGTTCTGATCTGTGTCAACAGTTTCGTCGACACATGGGACAGACGACTTCTCCAAACCAGATGGATCCTTCGTCTCATTTTGAGAAGCATCATAATTCAGCTGAGAATCTGAGCCACAATTTAGCATCACATGGTTTGAAAATCTTGGAGTGACGCCAGCTGATAGAGATCCAGCTTGAGATACATCTGCACAAGATTGATCAAGTTTTATGGTAGTTATAACTTGTAAGGGAATATAAAAAATATGGAAATTTTGAATCTGAAGAAATGAAAAATGGAAAATCAGAAGACTTACCATCTTCAACACTGTAAAATTCGTCTTCACAATCGGAATCAATCACTGATTCAGGATCAAACCATGAATCTGCATTTACTTTTAAGACCATCAAATAAACTTCAGTGGACTGACTAACCATTTCTTACACATTATTGCAGGTGTACATAGAAAAAAGCGATCAACCCCAATAATTCAATCATATTCCCAAACGTAGTTTAAGATAATTTTGAACCGACAGTATGTTCACTCACGGAAACAAAATGGACACCATTTGGGAATATTGTGGCAGCGAAGGAGAAAACTATCAGTTTATCATACATAACAACAGCTCAAATAATTTTTCTTTTTCTACTGAACCAAAATGGTTTGACCGCTAAAAATCCCAACATTTCTATGCAAATTCTTGGAAAACAGATAAATGCCATAAAGTACATCTTTTCAGCTCCAATCAAGCAACCATTAACCAAAAACTTACTAAATCCAGCCTAAAAACTCCAAAAATTTAAAATTAAAAATTAAATAAAAATAAAACCACCTCAAAACCCAAAAACGAAAAAGGGTAACGGGAATCGAAGTAGAACCTTGGAATGCAGGATTACAGTAAGAACGATCCGTTTTATTAGACGGTTCGACCCCGATTATTCTGCTTGCTAGAAGGACAGTGGGTCGTTTTTTCTTCTTCTTCTTGCTCTCGGCATCCTCCGCTTCCTCTGCAAATCCAATTTGCCTTTCACTCCTACACATCCTTTGGTTTTCGATCCGCATATTCCCATCCCTCCTACTCCACGAACAGATTATGGTAAAAAATCTCAAAAATCTTGACCAAGCTATAAAAATGGAGTCTTTTTGCATTTATATTCACATACACGTAGTTAGGTGAAGTGGGTATGGATTATCAGTTCAAATATCAATATAAAAATTCGGTGCCAACGGAAAGGTGCAGTGGCTTAACTTCACTGAATTCAAGAACCCTACGATTAATTGAATTCCATATTATTCTTGGAATTGTTTTTAAAAGAGCATAGCGGTTAAAGGACTTCGGATTGGTTTGTTTGACTTCTGCAGCTTGCGTATGAAAATTTCTGGTCGGAGATGTTAGCCACGTGTAATGGAGAATGGATCTCCTTGCAGCCAAGCTGAGCCACGAGCCAGAGCGCAAACGCGTGGTGAGTCCTTGGCGGCGTCAGCATGCAGAATACGGCGTCGTTTTTTAGAATGGCCTCCACGACGTCGTTTGTGTCAAAGATAATGCGCGTCCTATGTGGATTTTTGGAGCACGTGTGAATATTATTCAATACGTACCCAGCCAATAATTTTATTTAATATTAATCATCTCCCTTAACTATTAAGTTAAAATAACACAACAACAATTTGACCGTTTTTTGCCTTTTTATATTCAAGTGGATTAGTAAAAGGGTTCATATGATAATTTTTGGAGCTATGACAATTTATTCCCTGTGATATCATAATATAATTGACCCCATATGATTTGTAAACAATCATTTTACCCCTATAGTATCTCTAATAGGCACGTTACGCTCATACGATTTGTAAATATGCAGTTTATCCAATTGTAATTTTCAAATTTTGTGTGTGCCTATTTAGTATTTAGTATTCTTTGCAAAGGTAGAGCAACCTTTTCTTTGGTAGTATGCCTAAGGGCAAGCCATATAAACTTTATTAGTCTCATTATTTCTTTGTCTCTCACGTTCTTCATTCCCGTTTGAGTAAGATAACATGATAGGATTAAAGCGAATTCAAGATCGTGAGTCTCCAGAATTGAGCAACAAGGAGAAAAGATTCAGAATCAGAACAAGAAAATAATTTTATTAATGAGCTTCAACATACATTTTCAGATTGCATTGTCCTTTTACATACTCACTAATTCCCTTAAGTAACTTTATAACTGCTATGCTTATTCTGTTATAACAAAACTACCTTACAACTTCCTTTTTACTTATTTATTGTAAACAAATTCAGGGTGTTTCACGGGCCAGATCGGATTCGGACCGGATCCGACCGTCCCGAACTTGTTTTATGTGGAACCGGACCAATCCGTTTCGAACCGGATTGGTCCGGTTCCGGTTCCATGGCAAATGCCTTGGAACCAATCCGGTTCGGAACCCCGGATCTAAATTATCGGATTGGTCCGGGGTAAATCGGTTCCAACCGAACCGGTTTGGCGATCGATCGCCATGTTCGGCGATCGATCGCCAATTGTCTCTGTTTTTTTTTAAACTACTGGGTCTTGGCGATCGATCGCCAAGCCGATTTTTTTAATTTTTTTTTTTCAACTCAAATCGTAAAGGAAAAATATCATTTATTGAATATGAAAAACAGCATAAAAGATATATCATTTGAAATTTATAATAAAAATACGTTACTCATCATAATTTATAAGTATAGTCTGGCCCATTCTTCTTCTTCTTCGGAACTTTCATTGCCGAACTCGTCGATTCCTTCCTCCTTCTCTCTTATTTCTTCTATCTCAGCATCGAACCAATCTCTTAGCAGCGTAAGCATGCACAATGATTCTGCTTTTAGAGAAACTCTAAAGTCTCCAATGAGTCGAGCACAAGTTGAAAATGCCAACTCTGATGCGACACTGGATGTTTGGACTGCAAATACATCTCTAGCCATTTTGGCTAAGACTGGATATTGTCTTGCGTTTGCTTTCCACCACTCTAGTACGTCAAAATTTTCATCTGTAATGAACATTTGACCCAGGAAGAACTGCAACTCATTTGAAGCGGTAGATGACAATCCGCTTCCTCTCTGCTCTCTCTCTTCTTTCTTCCAGGCTCCGCAATCGATTAATCCCTCCGCTTCGTGACTGAGTAGCATCTTCTTCTTCTCCTCCTACTACACGCGCGCCGATGAGCTCTGTACCTGTTCACTATGGTACAATCCAAACATACTTTGGAGAGAATGCATGATTGACGTCTTTTGATCGTCAACATCATTATCCAAAAACGTACTGTAATATTCAAAGAAAGTATCGAAAGATCCTACACCCTGACTTGGGTCTAACAATGTAGATATACAGTGCACGTGTGGAATTTGTTCCCAATATTTTTAAACTTCTCCTCCATACGATATAAACGAACGATGTCAACTCAATATCATCTCTAAATTCAATAAATTTGCAAAACATGTTAAATACAAGTGGAAGAAAATAATGAGAAGTAGGATTACAAACACCGGAGAAACGATCTGTTGCATCTTTAAAGGTTGATAACAAAGCAGTTAAATTGTTAACAAAAACCAATCCTTATCAGACAATAAATAACTTTCATCACTTTCAGGCATTTGATAAGAGTTATAAAAAGAAGTTAAAGCATCTTGATAAGGTAACATCGATTCTAACATTTTGTGCAAAGAATTCCATCGACTTACAATGGGCGGTGGAAAATAGTAAACCGAAGGTTCTGACTTGCACACGTATGTTTCCAATCATGCTTAATGCGTGACTGTCGTATCCATTGACAACAATTTTTAAGTTAGTCTATGCTACTACATTCAGCATCTTCATAACCATCTTTTACTGCTAAATTAATTATATGGCATGCACATCTAACATGGAAAAAAACACCATTAAGCATTGGTCGTAAATATATTTTAAGTTCACGCATTGCCGCGTTATTATTTGAAGCGTTGTCAAGTGTAATCGAACAATTTTATCTGCAATTCCATAAAATCTACAAACATTAACAAATATTTAGCAATTTGGGAACCAGTATGTGCAGATTTTAATTCATCCAGTGACAAAATTCTTTTCTGCAAACATCAGTTATCATCAATCCAATGACCAGTAATAACAAGAAAGAAAGTAGTGCGGTATTTGTCCAAATATCAGTAGTTAAACTTAATCTGCAGTTAATAGAAGAAAGATGATCAACTAAAGTCTTACGGTAATCAAGAAACACATCGACAATATTTCTTTTCAAAGTATGCCTATAAATATGTCTAAAACATGGTTGGATACCAGAAGAAAATTCAACAAAGCCATCTTTTTAGAAAACAAAAAGGGAAGTTCGCATCTTACAATAAAACGAACGAATAATCTTTTGTTCATTTCCGGTGTTAAGATAAAATTAGTGCCAGACTGAGGATTAATTTGAAGTTGGGTTGGTTCTCTACCTAATGGTTGTAAAGTAACATCATCAAAATTATGTTTTTTAACTAGATGTTTCTTAAAAGTTCCGGTACCGCCCACGCCAGCGAACCACCTGTTTTATAATTATATATGGTTTTACATATTTTACAAATAACAACAGATTCGTTCGTACCTGGTTTTGTCTCGACGTCAAAATGATCACATACCTTGCTTCGTTTGGGACGGTTACTCGTGCGACTCGAAGCGGCAGTAGTCGCGGATGACCCGCCGGGGGCCGGATTTTGGGGGCCGCCGGTTCTGCAACGTGTTCCGCTTCTTCAACATCATAAGCATTATCAAACTCGGCAAAAATATCATAATTTTTTGGAATAAAGGTGGATTTGAGGAACCACCACGACCAGTAGAAGAAGATGCATCGTATTAGTGGAAATATGGGAAAACGAGATAATTGAATACAAGATTAGGATTGTAAGAGTAAGAGAGTTGGAGGTGAAAATTGGAGAGGAAAATGAGGTATATATAGAAGCATTTTTTTTTTTTTAAATTTTTTTTTTTGATTCAGCCGTTGGGCAACGGCAATCCGTGGCCAACGGCCACAATGCCGTTGGCCAACATTACCTATATTTTTTTTATTATTTTAACCGGTTCCGATTCCGGAACCGGACCAGTGGAACCGGAACCGTCGGATTGGCGGTTCCGGATCTCTGGAACCGATCCGATCGGGTAAAACCCGGATCGGATTCCGGTTTATAACCGGATCAACCGGTTCCGGTTCGGAACCGAAACCGACCGGACCGGTTTGATCCTGCCCAATAAGCACCGCCTAACCGATGCCTTGTAGTCCTCACACTTAACTTTTTCTACTCTCTGTTTCCACTTCCTTTGTTTCCGCTTCAGCTTGCCTTGTGTTCCTTTCCAACTCCTCACCTAGCTATTCTTCTGTATGCTTCATCATTATATCATTAACCCACTTTTCGAAAACACATTGTCCTCAATGTGAGACTCGAATAGCAGATAATGATGCAAAACCTTTTTGCATTGCTTTACCACCACTATACCTTTGAATTAATTCGTTGGTTGCAACAAAATCTGTATAGCAAAAGTATAACTCGACGTACTCATCAGGATAATTTGTTATGTTTTTATCTCTCAATGTGTATCTCAAGAATTTAGTAACAAATAACAATGACTTCAAAATTTATGCCGATGCGAGATTTGTAATCTCCGTCCTTAAAACAATATTGTCTTGCCTTGGTGCTAACGGTTTGCTATGGCAATTTGTCTCCCAAGATACAACTATTATGATTTGTGATAGGAGCACTCAAAATCACAAGTTCTCAACCACAAAGGTTCAAAGCACTCAAAACGAAGAAACTTGTTGAACAAAAAATATGCTCTCAATTTAATCTTTTGGTTTTATATAGATTTCGAAATCTAATTAATGAAACTAGTGGGGAATGTCCTATATATAGTAAACCAAAGATAGGAGTCCAAAAGTCACCATTTGGATGCATCTCAAAACGCATCCCAACATGAATGAACACATCATTCTTGACAACAGACACAATGCTCGATCGATTGAACCTGGTGCGCGCTCGATCGAACACCTGTTTTCAACAACCGGAATTTTGTTGCTTTGCTCGATTATCGAGGTCTTGTACTCGATCAATCGAGCGCCTAATTTTATTTTTTTTCCCCTTTCCCTTTAATTTACTTTAAAAATTCCAACAGATAACAGAAACCAATGAACGCTGAAATTTGTTCGCGTGTCTTCAAACACCGTGGATATACTAGCATGTGCAGAATGGATAAGAAGTTTGCCATTGACAGTATCTAATTTTTCTAAACTTGGCCATTGCCATGGCTCAGGCTCAATGAGAGGAAAACCAGCAGCAAGATTACTCATTCTTAGGTTCAATTCTTGTGGTGTTGCCTTTTATGAGACTAAAAGTATCATAAGCATAATTGATGTTGAGATCCCCATGATCATCAGGGACCAACTCTCCAGCAGTCTTTGTTTTAGTGTTAGTCTTCCCATTGCTGCTCACAGTCTGCTGTTTGGGAAAATTTTTCATCATCATGAATCTGAGAATGACAGTTCACTTCATGAGTTGAACCAAAACTACAGGGGATTCTACTATTATTAATATCCGATATTCTACAAGAAGTTCCAGCCATACATTGTTTTAAAAAAATGTAGAATTGTTCACAAAAATAAACTAAGCAATCATTAAAATTTCCAAGCCCTCTCTTATAGTCGGAAACTCTGTTGCTGCCCTTAGGAGCAACATCCACCATCCAAATGGAATCTTTTTTTACCTTTTAAAAAAAGATTCCAAATGAATGGTGATGATGCCCCTAAGGGCACTACCCTTGGCATCATCAACCCTTATAGTCATGCAATCTATATATGAGCATAGCCATGTTTAGGCAAGGGAGTTCAAATCCCTTCCAATTTTTTTTTTTACTACCCAAAAATTTTTTTTATACAAAATTTGCATTTACACCAAAATAAACTGCACCTCAATAATTATAATTTGCCCCCTTTAAAATTTACATTTTGACCCCCTGAATTATTTTCACCCCTAAACTTTTTTATTATATTTTGCCCCTTATTTTATTTTATTTATGCCTCCGCTTCTTTCTTAAAATGGGCCACTTCGAGAAGGGAAAATTAAGTCGCAGATGACTTCCCAAAACCCTTCTCTGGGGGGGTCTGGTCAATACACGTTTTTTACCAAAATATCAATTTATGGCTCGTCGACTATGTTGATTTTTGTACTCAAAAAAAAATTATGTTGATTTTCTTTATCTTATTTATTTTATCGGAGGTCTTTGTTCAACTTGCATGCAACTACCCCTCTAAATTTTGATTTTTTTATTTTTAAGTATATTATTATATATATATATATATTTATTTTTCGTTCACCCTTCTTTAGTGGGATTTCTACCTCCACTCATAATTTACGAGCCTCCCATATATTTTATTTGTTCTTTCATATAATATACCGTCAAACGTGAATGTTACACAATGAACTTACACCAATATAGCATATATATTTAACTAATTATAAATACTAAATATAGTTAAATTGTAAATAATTAATAATAAAAGTTAATCATCAGTCTTTGGACTTGTGTCTTTTACGTGCCCTCTCTTAAATATGATGGGCCTAATGAGGAAGCACTGAATTTACCAACCAACCTGGGCCTACTAAATAGTGAGCCAGGCCCAGTTCAGCTCATCTCAAAATTGAAAAGTTTTCAAAAGTCAAATCAAAAGCTCATTTACACTGACCCGCGCCTTCCGAGTTCCAACTAAATTCTCGCGCTTAATCAACGTTAGCAACGACGTCGTAGCTTCAATACGATGTCGTATGCGACATCCGTACCAAAACTTCGACAGGACTAACGGTGATCTAAGAATTTAGACAGGGCTATTAGCGTCAGAGGATTCCAGCTCCACTTCCCGGTAAAAATCGCTGATTTCAGACCATGACAGAGGCGGAGGTAATCGCTCGACGATGAATTACGGGAATGAATTCATTTTGTTGAGGTTGTTATCACTTTGATTTTTGTGTTTGGTGCAGAAAATGGACGCGTTGAAGAGAGCATATGCGGAAATGATTCTGAACACCGCAAAAGAGGCGGCGTCGCGCGTGATGTCGTCGGAGGTAAAATCTCGGAGATTAGAACAGGACTTGATTTCCACAAAAGAAGAAGCTGCTCGAATGCTACTTCGTTTAAAACAGATGATCGATAGAAATGTAAGTCCGAAAAAGATAGAACTTTACTTGTGATTGCGTTAGTTGTTGGCTTATCCGTACTCGAACTAGATTTGTTTGTAGAGCATGAGAAATAGTTTATTGTTTTCATCGATTAACTAACTTTTCCTTCTTTTTTTTTTTCTGGAATTAGTCTGATTGAAAAGTTTTTTCCCCCTTCCAACGTCATTATTGAATACTGATATGAATTATATGACGAGGATTGATATTGGATTGTTGTAGCTGGATAAATCTGAAATTTCATATTTTGCTTTGATATTTTACTTGAAGATAATGAGTAAATATTTGGTATTGAATAATGGTCAAATCACTGCTAACAGACGAAAGAAGCAGAGGCTAGTACGTTTATTAATCAACAAGGAAAAGTTGATGAGCTTGAATGTCAGCTGGATGAAGCAGAAGGGATCATATTAGACCTTAGAGCTGAGCTGAACGAGACTCTGGAGCAACTGGACGAGGCAAAGCACAGGGCTGTGCTTTCTTTGAGACAAAGTGAAAATGGGCAAGTTCATTATCGGACTGCCAATGATAAGATAAGTGGTTATGAGCAGTTGACAGAATCGTTACTGTCTGGGCCGGAACTTCTCACTGTTGATGGCAAGCACTTTGGTTTGGCTAAGCAAAGCCCAGATGTGAATTTTGAATGCCATGTTTACTCTGTCGACAGCCACCGCAATTTGAACCCCATAAAACAGTCTGATAGGAATGGATGTGCTCAGAGAATTTGTGCGACTGAGACATGTATAGTCAATGAGGATTTTCCTCTTGGAGACAAGTTAGATCCTTCCGAGGATTCAAACAATGTTGAGAATATGAATGTTGTTGGGAGTGCTTCTGTAGCTGTGGCAAAAGTTCCGCATGGGAAAAGTGAAGATGTCTCTGTTGTCCGTAGAAGTATAAGAAAAAGAAAACTCAAACATTGGGATGAAATTATGGGTGCTTGCTCTTATCAGTTCAAGAAATCTCGTCTGGCCATTTCATCTTTGTCGTGTTGCAAGACTAAGAAAGTCAGACACAGTGTTGAATCCGGCGGTACGTTGAAAACAGATGATAAAACTAAAATTGGGAAGAGTCTTGATCCTGTAGCAGAAAACCCGAATGGGGAACTTGGGCATACTGAGAATCCATTAGGTAAGGACTTTGAATTGATAGATGTTCTGGTAAAACAGGATGAGCATAACGCCATGTTTGGGTTGGACAGTGCATCAAAGTTTGATTGTGATGTTGATCGTGCCATTGCGACAGAAGCATCTAATATTGACTGTGATGACGGTGAAAGGGTTTTCAAAATACATTCAGCAGGAAAAAAAAGGACTCCATGATTTACCCCGAGAAGACATCTTCTCCTGAAGATAGCTCTTTGAGAAAGAGCTCTGGATTGAAGCAAAACGGTATTTTAGGCTTTCAAAGCTCAAAGCTGTTGAATAAATCATCCATGGACTGCAGAGGACTGGCGCAGGTTGCTCATAAGGTTGGATGACCTTTACTCTATAATTGAATCCTATTACATGTTAGGTGGAACTTTTCATTGTGATTAATGATATATACTGAGGGGGTTATATTTTGAAAATATATCTCGAGTCATTGTGATAACAAAAGTGATGGATAGCGTTAGAAATTGTTTTGGTGCATTTCTTACACAATTATTTATTCAAAATATGTTTGATCTCAGCCAATAGCACTCTTGGTGCTGCCCTGGTGCACTCAAGTTTTTCTAGTGCATGCAAAATCCATTTGCTTAATGATCAAGATCTCATGTAAACTTGCTTCTCTATCTCATACAGCTTATTTGTTTGTCTGGAAGAGGTGGCAGCAGTTAACTTTCTCTGTGGAGATTTGTAATAGTTGAGCCACTTGAAGAACAAGAGCGATGTTTTATATGTTCCCCACGGAACTGTAAGAAAGTGCTAGATATTCCTATTTATCATTTCTCATGGTAGTTTTTGTATCTCTCTGAACGAGTTTTTTTTTTTTCCTAATGCTATTAGCAATTTGCCTTATATTTTCATGTCTTTGTTCTTGTGGTGGCAATATGTATCGTAGCATAAAGCGTAATCTTAAAACGTATTTGAGACTACTGGTGGTCGACAAAAGGGCAATGAAACCTCCCGAGGTTGTATCTATTTCTACTTTTCTTTCTTCCACCCTATTTTTCCTTTTCTAGGTTTTTTGCAGCTCCTAGTAAGAAAAAGCTATGGTATTTTGGAAAGTGCCCAAAATTTTAAAAGTGCACTTTCCAAACAGAGATTGGATCTCAAATCCTCTGATACTGAAGTCTGACATTTTTCAAAGAAGGATCGGAAAATTTACTCAAATATGGCAACTTGGAGCATTTTAGAGGACGGGATTTATAAGAAGTTAAAACATAAATTCAAATATTTTTTATTTAGGAAAAATACCTTCGATTTTTACAAGAACATTGTGGCAAGATAGAACTAATAGTCCACGTGTGGTCATATTTTACCCCATCTATACAAGAATTATAAAAATCTTCCCGTGAAATATGCAGCCGCATACCTAAGTATTTGGAAAGTTAGTGAGTTCAGTATATTTGGAGAATTATAAACTATTTTTTTTAGCAAAAAACATTTTTGTAAAATTTTAAATATACTTGTCAAAGAAACAAAGATGTTTTTTCTTTACTCCAAGAATGCTTATGGAGATGTGGGCACAGTACGTAATATTAAACACTAGCATAGGCGTGCATTCAGGTGTCGACCAATCGATATCGCCCCAAACATTTCTCTGTTAAGTCAGCTTTCAATTTCACATGCGCTTTAGTAGCACCCACCCCACTCTAAGGTTCCTTTTTGGCCTTCTCTCTATAAATTTGCCATCATCATCGCCTCCTTTCCCAATTTCCTTGGTCTACCATTTGGCATATGTAAAATAAGAAATTTGTTGACATAAAACTTCAAGAGTTAGTGGTTGGTCGTTCACACGTTGTGGCATTGCTAATAGACATTACTCCTGTGGTTTGTAAATAAACAATTTCACCCATATGGTTTAAAAATAAACAGTTTATCCCATGTGCTTTGAAAATATGCAGTTTACCCCCTTCATGTAAAAGGGGCAGTCTGCACATATTTCATGTAAGGGGACAACGTGCTATGTTTGCAAACCATGTGGGGATAAACTGTCTATTAAAAATACAGAGGGGTAAATTACCTATTCTGAAAACCAAGGGAGGGATGAACTGTCTATTTCAAATCACAAGGGTGTAAACTACCAATTTGAAAAACCACATGGAGTTCATTACCAAATATCCTAACTTCAAACAACCAATAAAAAGAGAGATTTTAGCTCATTAATTTTTAATCAACCTAAATATTTTAATTTATGAGAGGTATACATACAATATAGAAATTATTCGACTTGAAAACTCTAAGTTGGAGTTATTGATGATTAGGGCATATTTAACTCACTTGCAAATTGTCACATTGGACAATTACAAATCCAATATGGCAATTAAAAGTGGGATTGCATGGTAAGAGATTGGATTTCAAATTGAAAGCTCACTTGTTGAAATTGCATTTGCAATGCCATTGCAAATGCAATTCTTTTATTTTTTATTTTTTTTATTATATATAAATATATATATATTATATATATTAAGTATAAAAATATTATATAAATAATATTAATATTATATAATGATTAATATTGTTACTATATAACTATTATATATAAAATAATTTATAATCAACTTATATAAGTAATATAAATATTAAAATTATATAATATTATCATTATAATTAATATAAATATTATATTTTTCGTTAAAATATCGATTTTGAAGAATAATATATAAAATAATGCACAACTCACAAGGATTTATAAAATTTCATAGGAAATTTTTAAAAGTAAGAAATATTGGGAAAAAAATAATTATAGTACACATGAATAATATGAAAATAATTTTTAATTTTAAAATATTTTGGATTAATTTTAAAAATAAAAAATAAAGTTGCAAAAACTATATTATAAATAAATCTAAATATTTAAAGATTTATTGTAAATATGAATAAAATATTTAAAATAAAGATTAAAAAATAATATAAAATTGAGGGATCCAATTGAAGTGAATTGCAGGGATTAAAGATTAATTAAAATGTTGAATGAAATAATTGCAAAAGTTATTAATGTAACAGTGGACCCACTTTTGAAATTGATTTGTAATTGCAGGGATAAAGATTACCTTATACTACTCATTCTGCTTCACTGCATGGCGAGAATGTTTTCTTGTCCCTTGACGAGGACATGTTATCTTATCATTACAAAGCCTGCATGCCCGTTTTCATTTTGCCCCCACTATCTAAGCGCCAAGAAATAGTCAAAAATCAGAAAAAGAACATCTATAAAAGGCCAAAAATTTGCCTCTCCAAGCATGGTAGTTAAATTTGTTGAAAACCCATTTTTGAGCTTCCAACTAAGAAGATTTGTGTGAATTTTTAGCAATGGCAGGGGAGGCTAAAATAGACGACCAAATAAAATCAGTCTGGTTCGCAGCTGGAACAGCCGTGCTAATGGCCTGCATTGAACGTGCCACAGTTGTGTCCCTTTTCGCGCATTGGCAAATGTGGGCGTTCCTCGTTTTAAACCTATTGCTCTTAGCCATTCTCTTCACTTCCAAATCACATTCAAATTCAAACCACATTACTGATACACAAGATGGCATTGCTGATCCGGAATTCGATACAAAGACGAGAATGCAACTGTGGCGACCTCAGGTTCAGCTAATGTTCTTTCTCATGTTCATTGTGTGGAAAACGAGATGAAGCAAAAAGTTGAAGAAGATGGAAATTGCAGGAAGAAGCTGAGTACGAGTTCACGAAGGAGGAATTGAACCAGAGAGTGGAGGATTTCATTGCCATGTTTAGGCAGCATTTGGTTTCTGATTCTAAGGGTGCTAAGATTTCATGTGTCCATCCAAAACGACTTTAGGTCGAGTGAATTCTGCTCATGGTCGATATATCTCAGAGTAACGAGTGCATTAACATGCGAACGATCGATATTTTTATATATTACCATTATTTTTATTTATCTAGTTTGAATTCTTGTACCATATGGCTGGAGCTGGAAGAACCTATGTACCAATGACCATATGATTCGGTTGTTACACGTAACGAAGATTATTAATAGTTGAGTGACATAAAGGCCAAGATTGGGCCTGAACCAATGGGCCAACATAGTTGAAAATGTCAACAATGATATCCATTGGCCAATGAATACGTTGGAATTGGCTTCATTTTTAGATTTTAGACTTCGAGCTATGATGCATGGAATGCACGAACACTTCTAAAAATCATTAGGTAGTGTTGGACATTTCTCGAATACCGACACTTCTCGGACACGTGTCGGACACTCCACATTTTGTGTCCTTTATTTTATTAATAAAAAAATCGGACACCCGTGTCGTACACTTCCTCAAAATCGGGCACCCGTGTCGGACATGGCTGATGGGCGTGTCCGACACAGAAAGGACACTTTTGGGTGATAATTGTACAATTTAAAAAGTTTTTGGCTAAAATAAAATTTAAATTATTATTTAAACTCTATTTAATTGAAGTAATATACATTTGTTGTTAGTATGAGTAATACTATGATGATTTCAGTGACATACATTTATATATATTATTTTTGAGTTTGGAAAGAATATTTTTGGTGTAATATTTTATTTTGACGTGTTTGTTAACTTTATATTAACTAAAATAATATGTATTTTGGTGTTAGTATGAGTGATAATGATTCCAGTTATATACATTTATTTATATGCTCTTGAATTTGGTAAGAATATTTTTGTTTACATGATTTTAGTATAATATGTCCGTATCGTATCATGTCAGTGTCGTCGTGTCAGTGTCTATGCATCATAGACTTCGAGAACTCTTCTCTTGAAGCCCTCACAATTTATAAATGTAGGCAATATTAGACATGTTCTAATTAAATAATGATACCCCTCAATTTTATGCTTAATTACGAATTTGTTTTCTCTTTTCTTGGTTAGTGATGTACTGATGGGTGGCCCCAACCAAGTGACATTCTATATAATAGATTTTTGGGTAAATTTAAAATATGGTCTTATTAAATATGGTTCTTTGTAATACTAGTATTAAATTTTTAGGATTAATCAAATATAGTCTCATGAACTATTTCTTTAATGCATTCAATATATTCTTCATTCTTGACATGCTAACTCAACAAAGCATAGTCACATATATATCCAACAATTTTCAGGACTCAAATTGAGATGCAAAGTGAGATCGATATCATCATGTGATACTAGACAGTAGATAGTAAAGAAAAAAAATATATGGTCGCATGAAATTTGTTTTACTCAAAAATGTATCAAACTTTTATTTTATCCAAACTAGTTCCAAACCTTTGTTTTTAATCAAAAATTGGTCACAAAGCTCACTATTCATTTTAGACCATTTTTGTTAAAATTAATTTATATGGAACTAGGTTTGTTAAACACATATATGTTGGACTAATTTATTAATATAATTTCTGTGGTACTATATTTGATTAATTTTATTACTAGTATGTAAAATTTCATAAATATGGGACCATTGTTGAAATCACCCTAAATTATATTAACAATTATTTTGCATTGCATTCATAACTAATTTGCAAATTGCAATTTAGTTTTTAGATAAAAATACAATCAATTTAAGAACAATTTTTTTTTACATCTCTGGTATAAAAACGAGTCATTCAAATAAAATGGGGGCATGATTTATAATTTGAAAATGGTAATTAATTGTGTGGGTCGAGGGTGATAGGAAGTCGAGTCCCTTTCCATGGCCATCGAAACTGAATACATTCCAATATCAACTAAATGTAGTTTTCAACTAGTTGCCTGTTTTGTGCTGCACAGATATATATCATTTACATTTGCGTTATTATTATTATTAAAATAACTGTATAGAAGAATAAATTGGCACCAACTTGTGATCGAAAAAATTCAACTTACAAGTAAATAGTGCTGTCACATTGTGACTAGCTGAAAAAAGAGTCGGATATCACTGAGATAGTTTATGCATGTAAGCTGTAAATATGCGCTTTACACCATGTATTTGTAAAATATAGTAGCATTATGCCAGCCCTTACAATTCTCAAAAAATTTGGCTTCTCACGACGAAAATACCCTATTTATGAGGTATTTTATACATATTTATAATTACATACAGGGGTGTACTGCATATTTTCATACAATATGATGTAAATTGCACCTGACCGAAATCACATGGGTTAAATGACATCTGGCCGAAACCACATAGAGGTAAATTGTCATAGTGTAAAACTCTGTTAATTTTTAATTTTTTCCCCTAATTTTAGGTACATATTACCTCTTTATGTTATTCTTTAAGTGCATATTATCTCATTATGTTATTCTTTTAAGTGTATTTTACCACTTACGTTATTCTTAAGTGCATTTTACTCCCTTAAGGGTACAACTAAATTTTACATGTAATTTCAAAGCTCAGACTCATAAAAAGGCATGTATCGCACAACTTATATATAAGTGGATGTTTTACACATATTCAAAAACCACAGAGTGTCTATTTTTAAACCACATGAATAAATTGATTATTTGAAAAACTATAGGTGGGTTCGTTGCCAAAAACTCGTAGATAAAAATGTTATAATGCATTTCATACCACCACTAGACCTTGATATAGACATATGGTTTCTCAAAACCCCACCTAAATCGATTCATTACATTACTTTACCGGATGTCAAGGGGAAAAGAAGAAAAAATGACGAAAGAATCTCACACACAAAAAAGTCTACCAAATCTAAGAAAATATTTATATTTCATAAATATTTGTTATACATACGAGCAACATATATTGGAGAACATTAATATATACTGCACATAAAGTTGTTATATTTTTAAATACACATATCTCACTTATCATATCTGATACCAAACGATATTAGCTAAGACTATTCTAACTTAGTGCCGAAGCACAGATCTTGATCTTGAAGTTTTTGTAATACGAGTGTATGTGATATATACTTTTATGTATATGCTATATCTGGTTATTATGTATAGATATTAGATATTTTAAAATTTAGCATATAATTATATATTTGTGTATCGAATCTATTAAATATGATGTCACCCCCTAAGTATGGTATTTACTAACACCAAATAAACAATACATGTTTAGGAATCACTTCCAGCAGATTAGTCTGCACGACTAAAAGTTATATAATTTCCTGATTGTATTCGTTATTGATCATAGAACATGAAGAGCAATCACGCAGCACTAGGGGTGCTTACTGGGCCGGTCAAACCGGACCCGGCCCAGATTCAGTCCGTTAAGTCCGGTCCGAAATCGAAACCAGACTTAACGGTTCCGGTTCGCCCCGGAACCGTAAGAAACCGGTCCGGGGCGGTCCCAAAGAACCAAACCGGTAGCACCGCCGGTTCCGGCTCTTCAACGTTAACATTTGTTAACGTTGGCAACGGCTCTTAGCCGTTGCCAACGTTAACTTTTTATTATTTTTTTAATAAAAAAAAACTATAAATAGGGGATGTTGTGTTGTGTATTGTTTCATATAATTCTTGTAACGAAAAATACTTCACTCTCATATTTTTCTCTCAATTGTGTTATCTACAATTTACTTATAGTCTTATATAATAATGGCATCTTCATCTAGCAGTGGTGCTGGTCGTAGCCGGGGTCGTAGTCGGGGTCTCGTTCCGGGTCGTCTATCACTGAGTTCATCTTCTGCAATGAATTTGCCTGTGCCAATTCCTGAGTTAAATGAAAGTTATGATTTTTTTGCTGACCTCAATGTTGGTGGTTCTCTATGAATGTCGAACCCCAACAACCCAAACAACCTGCCGAACCTGTTGCTGCCCAAGCCCAAGAAAGACAACATGTGGAGTCATCCGGAGCCACTACAGCAGCGAGTAGACAACCTACTCGTGCCAAAAGAAGTAAGATATGTGATCACTTTGAACTCGCTCAAAAAGAAGGTACTAATGAATCTGTTGCAATATGTAAATATGTAAGATCCAGTATTCATATAAAGCTGGTGGTTCCAGTGGAGGCACCGGAACATTTAAAAAACACTTAGTAAAAAAACATAATTTTGATGAGACAACATTACAACCATTAAGTCGAGAAGCAACACAAGCACAAATTAATGTTCTTACTGGCACGAATTTTATTTTAACTGCTGAAATTAATCGTAGGTCACTTGTTAGATATGTGATCAGATGTGAACTACCTTTTATACAAGCTGAATGTGCTGGTTTTATTGAATTGCTTCGTCTATACAACCCATGTTTAAACATATTTTCAGGCACACACTAAAAGAAATTGTATGGACGTATTTGTTGAGTATAGAAATACATTGTTTCAACATCTTTCTAGTTTGCCTTGTAGGGTTAGTTTAACAACTGATATTTGGACAAATGTAAATTCTGATTCATATCTTGTTGTTACTTGTCATTGGATTGATGATAATTGGTGTATGCAAAAAGGATTTTGTCTTTAGATGAGTTAGACTGTGCACATACTGGTTATGTAATTGCTAAATATGTATTCAACACTTGTAGACATTATGGAATTCAGGATAAGGTATTTTCAATCACATTAGTCAATGCTGCGAATAACAATATTGCGATCGTGATTTAAAGACCTATCTTAAACCAATGCTTGATGGTATTTTTTTTCATGTTAAATGTGCATGTCATGTGATTAATTTGGCTGTTAAGTTGGTTATGAGGACAATCACTCAGCATGTATTGACAAAATGAAATACTGTGCTAAATAGTTACGCACGAGCCGTGTTAAGCGTGATTGGAAACAATTATGTTTATCTAATGGTTTAAAGCATCTTCTTTTTCCATCACCAATAGAAACTAGGTGGAATTCGTTGTACAATATGTTGAATGCTATGTTACCTTACAAAGATATTTAAACTCCATTTTATAATTCATATCAAATGCATGATAGCGATGAAAGTATTTGTTTGACTAATGAGGATTGGGAATTTGTTGAAAATGTGTATCATTGTTAGGTACTTTCAAAGAAGCGACGCAACGTTTCTCTGGTGTTACTTATCCAACTTCCGTTTATTTTCTTCCTTTAACATGTTTGATAAATTTATAGAATTTAGAGATGACTATGACTTGCATGCTTTTTTAGTGCAATGGAAACTAAATTTATAAAGTATTGGGAACAAATCCCACCCGTGCACTGCATCGCAACATTGCTAGATCCTAGTCAATTGTTTATCTTCATTTGAGATATTTTTTGAATATTATGCTAAATTTTTGGGGAAGGTTGTTGACGATCAAAAGACGTCTACAATGCAATCTCTCCAAAAATG
>CAJQUN010002818.1:0-22089 GCA_907163345.1 Haberlea rhodopensis | reverse complement strand
AAATAATTCAATGGCATTCTCAGATGGTTATTTCTTGGCTATCCCAGGGTAGGTAGATCAATGACCCAAATTTATCGATTCATTGGGTCTCACATAAAAAGGTGGGCACTTGTCATTGATCCAACATTTGAATTAGTGATCCATGGAGTAACCAAAAAAATTCTCATGTAATATCAAAGATTTTTTTGGTGTCAAAATTCTGAATGTGGCACGAGGAGGGAAAATTACAATTATGGTCTTCTATGCTTGTCTCTAAGTCATTCTGGTAATTATTTTTTTTTGATGACTCGGTATCCTGCCCGAAGGCCGACTAATCCGGGAGACAATCCAATCGTCCACTAGCGGGGGGTCAATTGAAACCGAAGCTTTACGTCACCGTATGGACTGTTTCATTTATATTATCAAAGTTGAGTTTTAGTCTTATACTTATGAATTTTCGACATTTTAGTCATTGTCGGTGACACCTCAGCGTCACTTCAGCACCACGTGGAAAAAGGATTAAAACTGCAAAACAAAAAAACAAAGATAGCATATTAGTGATTTACGATTAAAATATGATAGTACTGCAGCCACTGAATATACATGACCAAAATTACAATATTCGGTTACATAGTTTGATCACTATATATTTAAAATCCAAGTATTAGGTTTTGTTAAGACTCCTAATATAGCATGGATGAAGTCTTTTTGAGTAAGCCCCTAGTTGTGAATTTATTGTTCTACTTTGACCTACATTCCGTTTAATTTTTTTATTGGCTTCTGCTAGCATCAATAAACTTTTGGGTCTTATTTTATCAAGATTTCATGCTTTAGGCTTCCACTTAATTACTTAATTCACTGTTATTATTACCATTATCATCATCATCTTGAAGCTTCTTGTCTTTCAAGTGTTCGTTTTCATATGGATAATATAGTGAATATCTGTCTTGATAAAGAAAATAAAAGTAGATAGCTAGGTCCCCATGCATACAGATGTTGGTAAAGAATTACTCGCATTTGCGTAAGTGCGATAAGGTAAGGATAAATTTCAAAAATTATCTCGTAGAATAAAGGTCTTTGTAATACGTGTCATAAACTTTTAGCAATAATCAAATATAGTCTCATAAATTATGAGTCCATTTTGTTAAAAATAATTTTTGTGGGACTAAATTTGTTAAAAATATTTTTGTGAGATTAATTTTTTTTTTTAAAATGACTTTAGACTATATTTGATAGTTCTATAAGTTTCTATGGGACAATTTTTTTAAATTTACACTTTTAAAAATTATAGAAACTGTATATAATACAGGCATTTTTCTGTTTTAATATGGTTTGAACTGATATAAATTCTTGACTAACGCACAGAATTTTAAAAATCTTTCGATTTCATCTTTAATTTTTTGTGATTGTCAGTGATTAAGTTGATATGAGTATGGGTAGGTAATAGTGTCGCATTCCGAGCGATGCAAAATGATATATTGGAATATGAGTATGACTTTGATATTAAAAAAACCCTCAAGAACTTCTTACTGGGAAGTATACTATAGGCATTTTCGAGTGTTTGGATGCACGGTTTTGTTTATATTTATGCGCCGTTAATAGAAAATTATCCCAACCAATAGCTACTTGTGTCTTTCTTGGATATGCTCAGTCCGGATATAATGACTCGATCGTTATGCTTGATAATATGATATATTTTACAAAAAATACTTTCTAAAAGAAGTTTAGAACTTAGAAAATAAGATTTTTTTTTTAACTGTCCTAGGTTATCACAACCCTCGATACTTTCTATTTAATTGGATTATCATTTTTTGAATAAAAAATTTAGACGCTATGTTTTCTAGGTTACAAGCATTTAGGGTAGCATCAATATTAACTATAAAATAAAGCATAAAAAACATTATTTAGAACATTTAAAAATGGGCATCCAATTAAATAGAATACTATTTCATATTTTTAACATACATACATATTTTATGCATTAATACTAGAATCTATGTTTTTTTAAGCTTAGTTCAAGACATTCTCTTTTTTTTTTTTTATTACAATTGCTAAACTAGTTGGGGGACGAATTCGAACCTAACTCACATACCCTCATACTCCCCTCCACGCACTGGCGCTCCGGTCACGAACTGACGAACAAGGCGATTTAAGAATTTCTAGTTCGCGCTTTAGAATTTCTAATTCGAGCACTAAGATTTCATAATTCGCGCACTAAGATTTACTAAGTCGCGCATTAAATTACTAAGTCTTGTTAATCCTCCTTAATTCTCTGATTTTTTTTTTTGTAATTATAAAAACAAATTTCTCCGATTTGGGTTTTAGATGAATTTTCATGGTTTCTAGGTACTTCGGGTTGGTAAGAAAATATATTATATGGTAAAAAGATAGATAATATCAACTATTATGTAATGAATCATGAAAAGATACATATGAAATATTAAAATATGTGATAAAGAAAGTCGGATAAACCTGTGATTTTGTAACATTTTTACGGAGTAAATAATAATGATTTTGATATCTTAGTTTTTTGCATGAAAATTAAATATAATAAACTTTATAAATAGAACTTTTATTTTTATTGAGTTAATCTAAATGTTATATTGGTCATTTCATAAGGTAATAATATAAGTATCCGGAAACAATATGAGTCGTTCTTAATAAATTCATACTATTACCAAATATGTTGAAATATATATGTACAATTTGGTTTCATTTTTCAAATTGTTATTTTATATTTTAAAATGAAATAAATTTTAATACTTCATTTCATTTTCATTTTTCATTTTTTAAAATATATTTTTCGGAGAATCCTTACTAGAGAACGATCAAATACAAGATTCAAATTTGTTATCACTGATTATAATATTTTGCAAAGCTGCAAAGTTCAGATCCTTCAATAAATTGTAATTTTAATATTTTTTAAGAATGGTAAAGCTGCAAATACCAAAGTTGTTAAGAACTTTATATTGTAAATTTGTAAATAATATAATAACGACGTAAGTTTCTTAAAAATGTTGTATATTATTTAGGGTTAACTTCATTTCATCAGTGTGTATGTATATTTATTTATTTATTTATTTTTAATAGGCGCATTAAGGCGCACACGCACTCAATTTTTTTTGAAAATTGACACACCCGCGCATCCGTCTACGCTCGCGCATCGGACTTATGTGATATAGATTAGAACTCAAGCCGTTTACAATGGATGTGGTAACGATCACTATGCGACATTCTTGATCGTCACCAGGCTCTATGTTTTTCTTTTTTTGAATTCCTAATGTAGATGGATGAGAGACTCAACATGATTATCTTGCGTGTGGCTTGGGTGATAATTAATAAATAAACGAGTTATCGAATTAATTAAGAAAGGAACCAAGATCTTGGAAATATGATGTTGGTTTGGGTTATTGATTTATACTCAAAACATTTTGAAATTAATTTTAAAACTATTACTAGAAGTGTATTTAATGAAAGAATTTAAAGACGTTTTGTATTTTAATTTTATCAATAATAATTAATGTAATTGTGTTTCTAAATACAAAGATAATTAATTCAAAAGTTGATAAATACAAATTATGAGACTTTCGATTCCCAACCTGAGTGATTTGACATTAAGACATCGTTTATTACAATGAATGATATAAAATAAATTATTAATAAATAATTAAAAATCATAAATAATCATATTCTTAAAAATATACCAATAATCCTCCAAATCCCAATCAAAATTTCTGAGCCTATCACCTATATAAGAATTGGGCCCACTTAGAGTAAATGGCGGGGCCCATATGTCTAACGGCAACCCCGTTGGGTAGCACGGATTGGGACACCGTCCTCCTCCGCGAACGTTGCCTCTCCATATGCAATCCTCCCCCACCACATTTCCATCCCCAAATGCCCTTGGTTCCGATAAAAACATAGGAAATGCCATCTGTTTGAAAATTAGAATCGGTGGGCTCATGGATTGAGCCAACACATGGTCTAGCCATGGTCCCAATCACACATTGATTGACTCTTGGAGTCATCTTCGTACAAGGTAGACATATATACGAGCGAATCTAGGACTTTTGTTTAGGGACAAAAAATAATTATAAAATAAAAATAAATTCTCAAAATAAACATTTATTGGGACGAAATAAATTTTTTTTTTTAAAAGTAATAATTTTTTTTAAGTGACAGCTGCACCCCTTACCCAACATGTGCATTTAACCAGACATATATGTATTTGGCTTATACGAAAGCATATTATACGTTTCTATCACGCGATATTTTCAAAAAATCTAAGTTTTTAGCTCTAATATTCCCAACAATATCAAGATCAGGATTAGGAGTGATTTGGTATTCTTTGTAGAAAAAAGGAGTGATTTGGTATTCTTGTAGAAAAATCAGGTTCAAGAAACATAATATAATCTCTATAATTTCAACTATTCGATCCATTCACAAGCTACGTTGTGGAAAATTAAGTTTACTGCATGTTAGGAATCAATTGATTGATGACAAATTTTCAAAGGTTGGTTTATTTTTCTCTTCTTTTTATTTTCTATTTTGACATTTCAACTATATATTGCCGAAACCACTACCCTTTGTGTGTGTATTGGGTAAACCCTCAGTCTGACACAATAACCTACAAACCACCTCAGTCAGGTAAACCATACTAGGAAGCCTGGTGCGAAAGTCTCGACCGAAAAAATGTTTGCAAGGGGAATCAATCTCGTAACCAAATACCTCCATTTTCACCTATTCCACAAACTCGGCCACTTTACCGGAGCTTGTCCATATATTCTTTCCTACAACCGCAGTCATAATCATATATAATTGTTCTATTAAATAATAATTAACTAAATTTATATAGGAAAAATTACGAAATCATCATATAGCTTAATCTAAATTTCACTTTGCAACAATAATTTGAAAAAGTGCAGTTTACATATTCAACTTTTATAAATATAACATTTTGTATCATATTAATTGTGTTTGGTATTTTTAGCGAAGATTCGTCACTTTATTTTACAATCTATTTTATATTATATAAATGTGAATTCGTTAGTGCTATCGAAGTTAAGACAAGACTTAGTAATTTTCACACGTTATTGTCGTACTCATGTAATTTCCTAGGTTTGTTGATGAAAAAAAGGGACCTCTTACATTATTGCAAACTCACAATTTCCACTCCTGATTTCTTGGTTTTTTTTTTGTCACCAAATTATCAACCACTTGAAAAAAGAGAAACTTAATATATCTTTACAAGGAGAATCCAATGCAATTTTTTGTTTTAAATATATATATATATATAAAATTAAAAATAATTTTAGACTTTTAAATGTTCATTTTTTAAAAAATATAGATATTGCTTCCTTTTCTTATTCAAAGCACTTTATGTTATTTCTGCTTAAAGTTTAAAAAAGTTTTTTTTATGTAAAATATTGAAATTGATATTAAAATTAAAAAAAACATAGATAAATGAATTTCACTTAATTAGAAAATTGTTACCAGTCAACTTGAAACAACTAAAATCTTCTCGTTACTTGGTTTTCTGCTTCTATTTTACATATATTTTTGAAGAGAAGCAATAATAGAAGCAAAGAAATCAATATACTTAAAATCTAATTTTTTTATCCTAAACACCGATAAATATTTTATAAACTCTACTTTCCTCTCTTTCACATGAGAATTAATTTTGCATGGCCCCATGCATTAATGGATGAAAATGTTATGTATATGTTATTTTGAAGAAAAACAAGGGCAGTTCTGACCTGAAATTTTTATATATTTTCAAATGAGGCCAGCAATCAAGAACAGCTCAAGATTTAAAGCCGCCATTGATGGTGATACCTATTCCTCTCTTTTTTAAACCAAACAGCAGCCCTTTACTTCTTTTTTTTTTTATAGTATATTATATTTTGTCATATTTATATAGTTTTATACGTACACACTTTTTTTTCAAGAAAATATACAAAACTCTATTGATTTGGGAAAGCAATTATAATGCAATAGAGCGGCGTATAATTTTGGTTATAAAGTAGAGTTTGACTAAAATAATCCAGGGTTGGTGGTGAAGAATCAAGAATGTCGCTAGTAAAATTGCTGTTGTGATAATGAGGAAGGCGCAGGATAAGCACGTGCAGGCTGGCATAGTGGTACTGGTTTAGCAAGCTAAGTTGAAACATTATATCTCCTCAAATTAAAGAGAAGACAAGAAATTGAAAAAGGAAGAAACAGCCAAAAGGTTGGCAGTTGTGAGTGCAAATTTAAAACAACCTTAATATTTTTTTCTGGTTTTAACTTACCTTAGTCTGTGTTTCTTGAAATCGGCAACTTGTTTTATTTATATTTGCATGTATTTCTGCTTGTTTTGAATAAAGGGTGTCATGCAAACACAGGAATTTCGTCAATTTTTTTGAAGATCTTTGAAAGGATCGTGGGTTTCTTTTGCTTGCCATGTTAGGAATTTGATTGAATTGACAAACTGTTTCTGCGAGTGCTCGATTTTCCGTGAGAAAATCAGTCAAGTTCTTGAAATTCCTCATCTTTCATCAGAAGTCTGCATTTTTCCTTCAACTTTATTTCCACCAGGCTTTGGTGCGATTGAATCTTTTTGTTTTATTTTTAAACAAAAATTTAAAAATAAAGAAAATTGGTAGTGGGAGTCTGGGTTTCCGACAAAATCTGTTGCTGGCAGCTGGAGGTGGATCTTTTCCGCGGTGTCGTTAAAAAGTGAAGCTATCAGCAGTGGAGATATTGGTTTTTGTCTGATTCAGGAATGATTCTGCCCATTTAGCGAAACACCTTTGTTTTGTACCAATTTAGAAGATTTAGAAATGAAGTTTATGAGACTTGGATCCCGGCCTGATACTTTCTACACCACCGAGGCCGTGAGGTAAATTTTTTTCTTGTTTCTGATTTGTTTCTTTTATTTTCCTGAAAATATATCAATTTTCGGGCTGCCCTTTAAGATTTGGAGCAAGAATACTGGAATATGGCGTCATTTTGGGGTGTTTGATTAGTGAAGAAGATTAAAGTTTTTCTTTTCTTGATTTTCAGGTCTGTGTCTTCCGAGGTTTCAAGTGATCTTATCATTCAGGTGAAGGGAAGTAGATATCTACTGCATAAGGTAAATTTACAGATGATTTATTAATAGCAAGAAAATTTGGTAAAAATAATAATTACTTACGGTTCTTGAATTACAAAAATTTTGATTGCTGTCCAAATGTTTTTACCACTGCAGTTTCCCCTGCTGTCCAAATGCTTGCGCTTGCAGAGACTTTGTGCAGAAAACTCTGACGCCTCACAAATTCATATAATCCATCTCCATGACTATCCCGGAGGAGTCGAAGCCTTTGAAATGTGCGCGAAATTCTGCTATGGAATCACGATCACTCTCAGCGCTTACAACATCGTTTCGATTCGATGTGCAGCCGAGTATCTTCAAATGACGGAAGCTATCGAAAAGGGTAACCTAATATACAAGATTGAAGTGTTTTTGAATTCTTGTATCCTCCATGGATGGAGGGACTCAGTTGTAACTTTACAAAGTACAAAAGCGTTTTCTTTGTGGTCCGAGAACCTTAAAATCACAGGCAGATGCATTGAAGCCATTGCTTCAAAAGTTTTGGCTCATCCACAAAGATTAACTTGGCATACAGTTATTCTAGACGTGGTCGGGATGACATGTCGTGGAATGGATCAGAGAGCCATAGGTATAAGTCTACAAGTAGTAAAGGATGGTGGGCCGAAGATTTAGCAGATTTGGGGATTGATCTTTATTGGAGAACAATGATAGTCATAAAATCTGGCGGCAAAGTCCCTTCGGGTCTCATTGGTGATGCGTTGCGGATCTATGTGTCACGGTGGCTACCAAATATCTCGAAATACATTAATTTTGAGAAGGGAGTAGAATCAGATGGAGAGTTGGATTCGAGTAGGGAAGCTGCTAGGAAACACAGGGTGCTACTGGAATCAATTGTTAGTTTGTTGCCAGCTGAGAAAGGTGCTGTTTCTTGTGGTTTTTTGTCCAAGTTATTGAAGGCTTCTAACATACTAAAAGCTTCTCCCTCTTCAAAGATGGAATTGGCAAGAAGGGTTGGGCTTCAATTGGAAGAAGCCACAGTTGGAGATCTGTTAGTGCCATCCTTAACATTCACAGACGACACGATATATGACATTGATGTTGTAATGATTATTTTGGAGCAGTTTACGTTACAAGGGCAGAGTCCACCAAGTAGTCTCAAGAAACAAAACCAATTTCGAGAGGCGAAGGTCTCGATCTGCAGAATACGTGGATTTAGAGTTTCAAGAAAGTAGAGGAGATCATCTTCTGCATCACACAGTTCTAAACTTAAGGTGGCAAAGCTTGTGGATGGATATTTACAAGAGATAGCCAAAGACAAGAAATTGCCTCTGTCAAAGTTCATCTCCGTTGCTGAATCAATCCCTGAATTTTCCAGGCTTGATCATGATGATCTTTACCATGCTATCGACAATTACCTAAAGGTTGAAAGATAAAAACCACTTCATATTGTTTGCAGCTTTTTAAGGAAATAATGTAATTTTTATACTGAATTTTTTGTTTCTTATCCCACAGGGGCATCCAGAGCTCAACAAGAGTGAAGAAAACGGCTATGCCAAATATTAGACTGCAAAAAACTATCGGTAGAAGCATGTATGCACGCTGCGCAAAACGAGATGCTCCCATTAAGGGTGGGTTCAAGTACTCTTCTTTGAGCAAGCTCGAGCTGCCATGATCGGTGGAAAAGTGGCCGAGTTACCCAATAATATTAAGGCGTTATTATCGGTGCATGAGAATCCGTCGAAGACTACAGCCTCGTTTACTACCAACACCACTATTCCACCAGAGGATCAATGGAGTGTAGCAGGCTTAAAATCACCAAAATCCAATGTTTCCACGCTTAAAATGAAGCTTGCTGAGGATGATGAATTGGATGAAAGTGTCTTTCCAAATGGGATCGAGAAATGTACAAAGGCAAAGTCGTTCTGTATGATTTCGAATAGGCCTAAAAGAATGTTCAGCAAGTTGTGGCCAATCAACAAATGCGAGTGAAAAGAACTGAAGAATTTGTTGGAAATTTCTTGTTTGGTGGGTTCTTTTTTACCAGGGTAAATAGTACTCTGCCTTATATTTAATTTCTTTTTTCCCCTGGTTCTTGGAATCCCTTGTAATGATTAGGAAGAGAGAACTTTTATCCCATTGTGAATTACTGGTGTAATCTTGCTTAATAAAAAAAATAAGGAGAAAAATTCTAGTTTAAGAACCCGTGTCTGTGTAAAACTAGAATAGGTGCACTTATAAAACTAAATGTAATGTTTAAAAAGAGTTACTTTTTTCTACAACCATTTGATGAATGGATTTCCTAGACATTGCTGCCTTGTTCATCTCTAACATATGACCACACAACATTCATATTTCTTGTTCTAATTAAACATGATGCAGTGATTTTCTTGATTGTGTTGCTCCTTCAAACGAAAATCTTAAGGGTATTTGTTTAGGACTTTCTCTCTAGGTTTTCTATGAGAGTCTCTGAACCCTTTGTGGAGCTGCACCCTTTCTCATTTCTCCTCGAAAATCTTCCGTAATATACTGGTATTTGTTGTTTGTCCTTCCATTATTCAACTTTGGTTTGTTTTCTCTCCACTCTGTGGACTCTTAGTTAGGCAAATGGAGTAATATAGCTATAACTACCGAGAATAGGATGTTCTTTCCATAAATCAAGAGCTTGTGGACAAAGGACAACTTGCTCCGTCTGGTCTTTGGGGAAAACCGATCAATAACCGAGTTTTGCAAGACACCCTGAAACGAGCTTGGCGGATTTCTAAAGGTGTCTCTACTCTTGCTCTGTGACTCTTGCCGCCACCGGCTGTCATCGCGCTCCGCTGGGTTTTGTGGGGAGGGCTTTTGGTGAGGTTCATGTTTCTTACCGCTCTCACCGGGCAGCTGTTACCATAGCTATGTTCATCTATCTCCTTCTGCGATGGTTGGGCGGTAACCCCGTCGCTCCGTATGAGTCCCCTTTATTGTATGCGCGGGATTTGGGAGACTCATGTGCATTATTTTGTGTGCGACTGACTTGTTGCGTGAGTTCTCTCATTTTGTTTCTTATATTTACCTATTTATAATTATTTAGTTCATGTATTTTCTGGTAAATATGTGTGTGTTCGTCTTTGTCTTGTGGCGTCTGTAACTGGATATCTATGTGCCACTATTTTGCCTTTTTGCTGGTGGTTGATTCGTTTTGTTTCAGTATGAGGACAAAGCTTGTCTTTGGCTACTAAGTTTTTAGGTTTTGTGTGCCTAGTGGTGCTCATGGGCTTTTGCTATCAGTGATGGATTTGGGTACGAGAAAATGCGTCTGTGTGTATTTCATCAGTTTATACCTCTCGTTTTTCCTTATTTTTTCCTTCAGGTCAATTGGAAGACAGTTCTCTTGCTTGACCCCATATCGAGCTGAAAGGTTTGAGGGTACCTGGATTAGTTTTGGTGGTCCCTGTATTCTTAGGGTCAAGCTCTTGTATTGATGTTGAGATTCCCGTTACCATTACACCTTGTCATTAGCATTTTACTAGCTGTGTTTTAGTCTTGGTCCAAGATAGACGAACGTGTCTACCAATGTTTATAATTTGTTTAGCCATGTGTTGGGAGTTTGTGGCTGGATTTTTGTTGTAACGGCCTGTTATTTTAATATAATGCATGTTTGTTTAAAAAAAAACGAAAATCTTGAATTCATAAACAGTGAATCCATTATGGTTTCAACAGTAAAAGTCGAGAATACTGATAAGACCAAAAGCAAAGGCACTAAAAAGCCTGTTTTTTTTCTTTCTTCCATCCTACATCAAGAGAAAAACTCAGAGAGGCGTGGGGAAAATTATTACCTCACGTTTGATTGTTGTTAACTGGTCAAGATTTGTTAACACAAAATTCAGTTAATTTAACTTTATCCGTGAATTAGAAAATGACTCAAATTCATCGGTTAAAACAACAAATCCATTATATATAGAACATGAAAATAGTACCATGAATTTCACTCATTCATATCTTCACTGAGAATTGAGTGTAACAGCATTCTTATAAAAATATAATGATAAAGAACATGCATAGATTATGCCTTTGCTTGTGAATCCTGGCAGGCAGTGGAGTCGATGCTCTTCGACCGGTGGAGCTCGGGGGAGCGATGCAACCTGCAACGAAATGAGCCCGCATGTGTGGTAGGAGCACACAAGCAGTTGTACTTAGTAATACTGCCTTGCCTGGAAATGCCTCCCGCATTCAGAACTACCGGCGGACGAGATGAAGATTCGGTTTTGGATTTTTGAAGATCATCGGTTCATTTTCCATCCTTCTTTTCTATCTGTTATGAGACAATCAAGAAGTTAGAATAGATTGAAAACAAGACTAAAAAGATTAGTCAAAATGATTTGGATGACTTATCCTAGCTCCACCTTGGAGGGCAAGAGAAGTATAGACCAACCTGTTTTCAAAGTTGGTTTTTGGTTTAAATAAAAGATTGATAGTGAGAGGGAAGTGGATTAGGGCAAGGATAAGAAAGGTGATGCACTATTTTCATTGTTGGACTAAACTCAAGAGTAGATGTGATTAACGTTATCCTAGATCAGTATTTTCTTTTTTTCATCTTTTTTTTTTTTCTGAAGACGTGGATTTTATGTGATCCTAGATAGAAAAATCAAATAATGGAAAAAAAAAATTTATATAGTATGATCAGAAGTTTGCCGTTTTACTAAACTAAAATATAACTAGTAGTAACGTGTAATTCAAATCTTTTAAACCGTACAAAAACTCAAGCGTCTCCCAGCTAGACCTGACTAAGGGTCATAAATGCCCCTGAACCTGCCTGTGGTCAACACGCCGGTTAACCTGGTCAAGATTCGACAGGTTGGACCTGTAACATCTAGTATGGTGTAGATTTGAACTCCTGACCTCTAACTTGAGTAATTAGCTTCAACCATAAGCTCTAAGAGCCTTGTTGATCTAAATAGAGTGTTGTAATTTATATATATTAATCAAACAAATATATCTTACATATTTGATTATTTGAGCATGATTTTATTTAACGTTATTTTATTATTAATCCATTGAAGAAAACACATTCAAAATATTTTACTGTTTTACAAATTTAATTTTTTAATTTATTTTTTAAAATAAGGGTACCGTAGCCGGCGGTTCATGAACCGTAACCGAAACCGTCAATGAAAGGTTAAGGTTAAGGTTAAGGGTTAAGATTTTTTGAACCCGCGGTTCTGAACATTGTTCAGGTCTACTCCCAACAAGGACAATTTGTTGCACCACAATAATTATATTATCTTGCAATTCATGGTACTCGAATACGTGATATTGACTCTGATACCAATTGTAGCAATTAGTGTTTCCTACTTCACAAAATCTATAATATATGATAATGTTGTAACCCAAATATTTCAAACCGTACAACAGCTTAAATATCAAGTTCCGACCTCTCTTTCACACCCACAAAGATTAAATCAAAAGTAAGTATGAAATTTGTGTGAGACAACTCCTACCATAACTTCCAAACCCTAAAACATATAACAATTTCATTCATATATTCATCATATTTTTGGCATTATATGAGTTTTTTTTCTAATTAATGTCACACCAAAATAATCAGTAACTTTCATAAATGTTCAACTACTCTCGAAAATAAATGTAAAAAAAACAAAAATCAATAGGAATCCCATTTGCTAAACCTTTCATAAATCTTTTCCACTTGTTGAATCAATTATGGATTCATGAGAAATAGCATGATATAGGATCACTTTTGGAGGGGTCCCAACCTCCATACCTAATATTATTATCATGGCAGGGATTCTTGTGAAGGGTCGATTTTCCTTATCACTCCCACTTCCATATTCATTCAATTTCAAGCATCTTATGTGGCTATTGTCATATTCATTTGGTAAATGGAGGGTAAGGTGGCATTTTGAAATATCCTGCCACTTCGAGAAAACTACTTGGCCTCTGGTTAGTTAGAAAAACGTAAAATATATATGTATATTTTTTTCTATAAAAAAAATACACTTATGGTATCTGTTATACTATATTATAAAGAGGGAGCATGCTAGAGAAACTACTTGGCCTCTTGGTATGGTCATTTAATTACCAAAATGCCACTAAATCTTTTATTAATCACAAATAGTATGACAACATACAAATTGACTGAAATATCCCTGATACTTTTAATAATTTCAATTGATCCTAATATATTAATTTTTTAAAATATCTGTAATACCCTTAATAATATTGTCAATTACAATACCATCATATCATATAATATTTGTAATTAAATCCCAAAAAAAGTTAAAAAACTAATTGAAAAAAGACAATGTAAGCACAAGTGCGTGCTGGGGACACTAGTTTGCATAGTAATAGAGTTATCATAAAGTAAAAGAGGGGCACAAAACAAAATGACGAATAATTTCGGTATTAATTATAAAATATAGTAACAGTAATTACAAATTTTGATTCTAAACGGAGTTGTCACGTCAGCTCCTTGTTGGTAGCTACAATTGCTGATGCATAAGTTAGCATCGCCAATTTTCACCACCTTGCACTGATCCAAATTTATGATTACCATTACTATATTATGATTAATACCGGAACTATTGAGCATCTTGTATTGTGTCCCCTCTTATTTGGCAATGATGCCCATCTTTACTTTATGATCACTGTATTATTATGTATATACACTAGAAATACAATTTTTATAAGATTATGTATAACATTTGAGAAATTTCATTTATACACTGAAATAAAGCAAACTGTACATGAATGTATAAAGTTGGAAGGAAGAAAAATGAGGTGATTCGGAGCATTTTTGAAAAAAGATTAAATGGTTTGGGTAAGAAAGCTTTCATGTATATTTGATGGAGCAAGATGTAATTAATTTTCTCTTGATTTGAAGACTATGGCCATAAATTATTAATAAAGATATTAAATTATCCTTAACCTTTCTAATCTCTATAAAATATCTTGTTTTCTTATTTTTCATATTTTATATTTATTGAATTAATTACTGGTTTTCCTCATTTACTTTCCCTGAAGTCTTCCAACAATGTAATCAGGGGTTATTATCTATCACTCGGAGTAATTATTTGGGAGCAATATCTTTCAGAAATTGTGATACTGGTCTTATATGTTATTTAATTTCGTACCTTTGACCGTTGAGAGATAACATATAAAAAAAAATAGCATTAGTGTCATATTTAGATTTAAAAATGGGGCCGATAACTTGCAAGCCGGATGTCTCGTGTTCGAGTCTATATCTCTCACCCTACGTAGTTGTAATATTTGCGATATAAAAAAAAAAAGATTTGCAAATGGGTGGGTTTTTGTCACCTCTTTTTTGGACCAAAATGGGTTATTTTAATTTGATTGCATCCGAAGTGAGTCCATTGATTGATCCACAGTAGGCCCTAAAATATATGGCCAAGGCCTGTCATCCTCCGATTCATGTTCAACACTTTGGATTAAGAATGACCCGAGCTTCCGGCCTTGTCAGAGTGGTAAAACTCATTCTTTTGGGGGTGACTCGAGTTTGAGACACGCAATGTGCGCAAAAACTTTCACCCATCAACTACTATCAAAAAAAGAATGACCCCAAAACTGCTATGATCTAATACATATTTGTAATATGAGTGATAAAAATGATCTGTAATATGAGTAATAAAATTGATGGATAGAAGTAATAATTATCTAGTATTGAAGAAACTCTATTCTATAGACCATTTTTGTAATTTCATCTTAAATTAGTTATCCATCTCATCTAAAAACGATAACTATCAATTACGCTCAATTTATAGAAGAAGCCCATTCCAAGCTCGATGAAAATAAAAGCTAGCTATCAACTCAATATTAAAATACGTCATCTTTTAAATAAAATAATAATAAATTAACATAGCAAATATTTTAGACCAATCATATTGAATTGGCATAAATGGAACCTATATCGGAGCCATACAAGTATTTTCGTAGGATAATATACTAGCATCAACATTGATTCTGTCTGCACAAGACATTTTTGTCTTAATATAAGTTGAATACTATCTATTAAAATTATATGCTATTAAGACCCAAGTTATCCAGTAACGAATAATTAGACATAGTTTAATCAACTAATTGAATCTCCTAATAAAACCCAAGTTATCCAGTAACGAATAATACATTCTTGCTTGACAAAAGAAATCAAAGTAACAAAGTATAAGGATCTTGATTATCATGCTTCACCGTTCTGCACATTTTCTGCAAACAAATTTAAAGCTTCCTGATAATGAAAAAATGTCCCCGAGAATTCCATTTGATGCGTTCACTCGAATATTTGACGACGGGAAATCATTGCTGAAAGAAGCAGTAGGGTTAGATTCGGCACCAAAGAGATTATCGAAGTGTGGAGAAATTCTTTGGTGATTGGTATTCTTTGCTGCAAACTCGATTTTCGTGGGAATCTCAGGCATCGGTAGGGGAGAAAATGTGTTGCAAGTAATTTGTGGGGGCTCGGTCTTCACACGCCTTACGTTTCGGAAAAAACCCATGTAAAACTTCTTGTAATAAACCTGAATCAGACCTCTCCGAAGGGAAAAAGTCAACTACATCAGCTGGATCCGTGCTCGTTAAAGCTCCAGGGAAAATATTTTTATGTACGTCGAATTTGACTTGAGTTCAGAGAACCCTTGAAGGAGGGATAGGAACAATTGTGTGTTAGCACATGTAGCTTGAGAAATTGTATTACATGACAGTTTCATCGAAGATGAAGACCCCATGAAAGCATTTGAGAGTTGGAAGAACTGCTCAGAAAATTCGAAGGCAGGTGTTCATGCATAGGCAAGTTGAAAGAAGAAGAATCAGAGTATTTGGAATATGAGGAGTTGAAATAGTCACGAAGCAAAAGCATGCTGATGGAACTAATGTATAGTTACTGGTTTTCAACGAAGATCCATTGAAATCAAAATTAGGGTGTTTTCGAATGTCGATGAAGCAAACGGAAAGTTTTGCGAACACTTTTGATAATTAAAGGAAGGGATCAGATTTCCACAGCTGGATGTGTAGGAGAACTGGGGTAACCAAAGTATGTTCTCGCCTTAATGCCTCGCATGGCAAGAGCTGCACAATCATAAACGCACGCCGCCTCCTCTGCCGTATCGAAAGTTCCGAGCCACCGTCTTTCCTTCGACTGAGGGTCTCTTATCTTCAGCCGCGTAACGTCCCCATGGACGGCGGCGGACACCACGGTACCTCATAGTGGTGCCACCAGAGACAGCGGAGCCGTCTTTCAGGGATCTTCTGTAGGGAGTTCGACGTTTGGGGACGGCAGAGGTGGGAGTTAAAAGTGAGAGGAATTTTAATTCAACCTTAAACCTTGGTGGTCCATTGTATTTCATATATATAGAGTGTACAAAGAATAAGAAAAATATAATACAAGATTCTATAATATTGACTAAATCCTATCAAAGTTTTAAAACAAAACAAATCTAATCTTTGGTATCAATAGAAGATTCCGAAATATCTTCAATATCCCCCCTCAAGCGAAGCGTGGGATTGGGTCCGATGCAAAGCTGGAACGAAAAAATTTGAACAGCGTGCGAGATAGCTCTTAGTAAATGTATCGGCAATATTGAGATTGGAAGGAACATACAGAGTAGTGAGTCTGCCAGCCATGATAAGTTCACGAGTGAAATGATAGTCAAGTTCAATATGTTTGGCACGCTTGTGAAAGATAGGATTGGCACTGATAAAACTGCACTCTTATTGTTGCAGAGTAGAAGAGGACCAGATTGTAGATCAACACGAAGATCACAAGGAGATGGGAAAGCCCGAGAGGACATCTGAAACTGCATGTGCAAGGGCATGATACTCGGATTCACAACTTGAGCGAGACACCGTTGGTTGTTTCTTGGAACTCCAAGATACCAAATGGAGCCAAGAAAATGCAGTAACCAGAAGTGGAACGATGAGTGTCTGGGCAAGAGGCCCAATCACCATCCGAATACGCCAATAAACGAGTAGGCAAGTCGTTAGTAAAGGAGAGACCAAAGAGGAGAGTGTCCTTAACATAAGGCAAGATATGTTTGACAGCCTTGAAAATGCAAAATAGTAGGTGATTGCATAAATTGACTGACATGGTTGACAGCAAAGGAGATGTCTGGGCCGGTAATAGTGAGGTATTGAAGCGCCCAACCAAAGAACGAACAAAGTAGGATCATAAAAAGCAGGGCCACTGCCATGAAGATGCTGACCGACAACCATGGGTGTTGAAATGGGTTTGCTTTCTAGTAATTGAGAACGAATGAGAATCCTGAGCATATTTGGCATGACTAAGGAATAGACCAGTAGCAGTATAACTGACTTCCAAATCAAGAAAATACCCTAATTTGCCAAGGTCTTTAATGGCAAAGGTAGAGTGAAGCCGAGGGATAAAATTCTAAAGGAGCGTGGTGTTGTTGCCAGTCAAATGATGTCATCGACATAAACAAGGAGGTAGAGTAATGAAGCACCACGACAGAAGATAAATAAGGAAATATCAGCTTGATTGCAAGTGAAGCCAAGATGAATGAGGAAGTCACTGAATCGTTGAAAACCAGCACAATGGGCTTGCTTGAGACCATATAACACTTTTTAAACGACAAACATGATCCGGACAGTAAGCATCAACCTAACCAGGGGGTTGTTCCATGTAAACAGTTTCAGAAAGCAAACCATTGAGAAACACATTTTCGACATCCAGTTGGTGTGAGAGACCAGTTGAGCAGAACGGCAGAGACAGAACAACGCGTACGGTAGAAGATTTCACCACAGGTGAAAATGTGCAGTGGTAATCGAGGCCGGGAACTTGGGTAAACCCTTGGAGATTGGAACTTTGTGCGAAAAACCATTTGGCACAACACAACATTCATGTTAGAAAGACGAGGGACAAGTCTCACGTGTCATTTGATTTAAGTGCACGATTTCATCTTCCATAACAGCAAGCCACTCCGGATGTTTTGCAGCTGATTTGAAACCCTTTGGTTTCGTGGTGGTTAGTAAAGCATGAAGAATACCAGGAGAAGAATCCCAACAAGAACAGGATAACGTGGTTTGAAGGTGCCAGCCTTCGCATGAGTGATCATATGATGAGAAGGTGCAGAGACCGATGGTTGCGAAGGAGAACATGCCAGCGGCAATGGTGAAGCAATAACGGGCGGGGCAGAAATATCGAACGTTGTGCAGATGCGACAAGTTGATGCAGTAGAGATGCCAGAGTTAGGAGGATCTGACGTAGATGGAGACACTGGGACAGCAGGAGCGGAGTGTGTAACGTAGCAGGAAGGCTCAATACATATGCTGAAATCCAAATCAGAGAGGGGCCGAGATTGAGAAGACCCAGCAAAGGGAAATAGTAGCTCATCAAAATGGGCATGTCGTGTGACATATAGAAGAGTTAGATCCAGACATCGATAACCCTTATAATAAGAACTGTAGCCAATGAAGTACAGGGATGACTGCGTGGGCGAGCGAGTTGTTATGAGCATAATATCGTAAACAGTGTAAGAACGACAACCAAACGGACGAAAATTGGCACAATTTGTTGAAACCCCATACAATAACTCAAAAAGGAGATAAATTGTCAAGCACCGGCGTAGGTAACGATTAATGGTAAAAACTGCAGCACTGAATGCATCAACCCAATACGACATAGGCATGTGTGATTGAAAAAGCATAGTCAAACATGTTTCTGTAATATGACGATGTTTGCGCTCAGCCCTGCCATTTTGGGCAGGAGTGTAAGGACATGAAGATTGATGGCGAATGCCATGAGCGCGCAGAAAAATTCTGAAAACGCCTGCTATTGAATTATGCACCACCATCACTTTGAAAAAATTTAATTTTTCAAGATACTGATTTTCAACAAGTGACTGAAATTGTCCACAAATAACGCATAATAGAAGCGAGAATGATCGTCCACAAATAACGCATAATAGACATAACCACCCAAAGAGATAATAGGCGCCGGGCCCCAAAGATCACAATTGATTAAATCCAAAATATGCGCAAAGCGTTTTTATTGACAGTAAATGGAAGACGATGACTCTTAGCTAACTGACATGGGGAACACAATGTGGGACTAGGGAGTAAAGAAAGAAACAACTAAATGTCCTTGCTTATTTAAAAGAAATAGTGCTATGGGCAAAATACCATAAACGTGCATGCCATAAGTCAAATGATCATTTGAGACTATGATGATGGATAGCTGACAAAGAGCGGAATGACCCTACTGCAAAACATAGAGGCCACCTTCACGGCGCCCTTTGGCCAGTAGACTACAGGTCCGACGGTTCTGAAGAATAAATGAGTCATTAGAGAAAAGCACATCAATAGGATAATCCGGGTAAGGCGACTGATTGATAATAAATTTTTGGTGATATGCGGGACAACCAATACATTAAGCAATTTAACATGAGGCGAAATAGCACAAGAGCCAATATGCAAATTGGGAGGGAAGCACCAACAACAACCCGATCCTTACCACCATAAATCTCGGATGTGTCAAGATGAGATGAAGTTGGTGTCATGTGAGCAGATGCACCAGTGTCCACATACCAATCAGAAACATTGCTAGCAGACACAGAACACGAGATATTGAAGGCTTCGATAAGATTAGCATGATTGGGAGCTGGGGATGAAAGCATAACGTTGATTGCAACTTACAGCAGTGTGGCCTTCAATTTTGCAAATCTGACACCGATGAACATACGTGCGCCTGCGACGCCCACGACGAGAATGGCCACGACCCTGGAAACCACTGCCACGGTTCAAGGCACGAGGTTGGTGGGAGAGGCGAGCACCTGAAGGGCTGGAGGAGGCAATAAAGGCCGCAAGAGATGGTGAATTTCCATCGAGAGATTGCTGAAAAATCTCGAAGCTTTCTGCCTTGGACACAATATCGTAGAACGATGGTAGAGGTGTAAGTGTCATGTGAGCAGTGGAGAAACTTGAGAAAGACGCACCTAACGAAACGAAGAAACAAGTGGGATTTATCGGTGTCATCAACGGGACGTCCGATGGCCGCCCATTGATCGCACAACGATTTGAATTGGCGAGAATATTGAGTCACTGGACAAGAGCCATTTTTTATAAGCTGGAGATCATCTTTGAGCCGTAGTTCAAAAGTCTTTGAGTTGTTACTGAAAGAAGACTCGAGGGCAGCCCACACCGCACGCGAAGTGGAACATCCAAGCACAGCAACCATGACCTCTTCAGACATAGACAAGAAGAGCAAACTTATAAGGCGATGTCCTGTAAATACCAGGCTGGAACGATGGATTTGTCACAGGGGTGCCATTGGTGCCAAGAAGAGAGTAGGCGGTGGGATATATTGGAGCCATCAATAAAGCCAAGGAGGTGTGGCAGGTTAGCCACGACATTAGTTGACTCTTCCAGAGTAGGTAATTGGTGAGGTGAGTTTAATGGTAATCATGCTATGAGGTGAGAAAAAGGGAGGAGATTCAGATACGAGTTACGGTGGTGGTGGAAGAACCGCCGCAGTGGAGGTCACGAAATCAGTGGTAGGGCGGGCATGGATCGAAAAAGAGAAGAGAAGTTTAACCTAAAAGGATACTTATACCATGAGAGGAATTTAATTCCACCTTAAACCTTGGTGGTCCATTGTATTCACATATATAGAGTGTACAAAGAATAAGAAAATACCATTTACAAGATTTCTAAGATGACTAAATCCTATAAAGTTTAAAACAAAACAAATCTAATTTTTGGTATCAATAGAAGATTCTGAAATATCTTCAATAAAAAGGTAGTCGGACTCTGTGGTGAGAGTGCCATCCTCAAGGCTTCTTCCATTGTTGATGGAGTCTATAAGGAAAAGAAATCTCTCTGACTTGGGAGTGTGAATTTAGTTAGTAGAGAATGTATAGGAAACTTTGTTGAAGCAGGGTGGGTTTTGTGTGGAGTTAAGTCTCACTCAGGAGGGGAGTTTGCCCTTCAAACCGTGTGGAGAAGCTTAGGAAGGATGCTGTATTTATAATCAAGATTACTCTCACGTGGAAGAGAGAGGATTTTACGATTGTTTATTTAAAGTATTTTATAATGTTTTTGCTTAAAGTTAGAAAAACTTATTTTAACAAAAATATTAAATATTCTTATAAAATATAAAAAAACAACAGTTTAATTTACTTCAATTAATTACAAAATTGTCATAATATAAGTTAAGCATAGTCATTGATTTGATTCTCTTCTTCTTTATTTTAGGGAATCAATAGCAGAAACAAAGAAATCAAACATCAAATCGATTTTTGTCTGAAAAATAGATAAACATTTTTGCTAATCCTTACAAACACTACCATTGGTTCATAAATCAAAATGTTTTATTTTTCCAAATTGAATTAATATTACCAAATATTCAGACAATCGATAATCGAATTCCATAAGTTTTTCAAAAATTGGTGTTACCAAATATTCAACTAGGTTTATGCTGGACGTTCGTTTTTATCTTGCACTTAAAAAATGAGTACACTTGCCCATGCCGCAAATTGATACAAAAATCTTCTCGGATTACCTGGGGCATATGGTCCAAGTCATAGTCCGGTATTGGATGTAGCCTTTTCGTGGGAACGTGTTACTCGCATAAAATACAGAACACAATTGCAAATGTAGAAGTTATAAATTTATTCGTCAAAATTGTAAAAGATGTTGTGAGCTAGTATATACAGGGACGAAACATGGAAGGGGCTAGCCCGGGTTTCAGTCCAGCATAAACCCCTCCCCATAAAGATAGTATACTACCTTATTATTCAGATTGCAGCGTGAGGTGATATAGTGGTAGGCAGTGGCGGAGCTGAATGTTTTTTTTTTGGCCATAAATCTGATTTATTTTTCATGTCATTGATGTTGTGGATTAATTTGTTATTAATCAAATTATTTAATTGTATGTACACTATCTTTAATATTTTTGTCGTTTTGTTTATCGTCGTATGTTTTGAATAATGACTTACTCATTGTGATAAGTTAGATAAACTATGTATCTTAGCTTCTTAATTTATATCAATTATTTTTTCATGTATTTATATGCTCGATAT
>CAJQUN010002817.1:0-22112 GCA_907163345.1 Haberlea rhodopensis | reverse complement strand
AGCGACCGCTTCAGTTCTTGAAACTTTTCCCACAAGCCCAGACCCAAAAGAGGGGACTCCTTTCTGAGTCAGCTTTATTTTTTTTGTGTAGGGGTTTGGCAATCTTCGAGAAACCTTCGACGAAACGTCGGAATAACCTGCCAAACGAGGAAACTCCATATCTCGGTACAGAAGTGGGGTGCAGCCCCACTCTAACACAGCTTCAATCTCCTGGGATCCACAGATATCCCATGGTTAGATATGACATGGCCCAAGAATACCACGCTGTCCAACCAGAACTCGCACTTACTAAGCTTTGCATATAACTGATGATCCCTAAGGATCTGAAGCATTGTCCTCAAGTGCCTTACATGCTCTTCTTCAGTCCGAGAGTAAATAAGTATGTCGTCAATGAAGACTATGACGAACTGATCCAAATATGGCTGGAAACCCTGTTCATCAAACTCATGAAGACAGCTGGGGCATTCGTCACCCCAAAAGGCATGACCAGAAATCATAGTGCCCATATCTAGTCCTGAAAGCCGTCTTCTGAACATCATCTTCCCTTACTCGAATGATGGTACCCCGACCTCAGATCGATCTTACTGTAGAGCCTCGTACCCTGCAACTGATCGAACAAGTCATCGATCCTCGGAAGTGGATACGTGTTCTTTACTGTAGCTTTGTTCAGTTGTCTGTAGTCAATGCATAGACGCATCGATCCATCTTTCTTCTTAACAAATAAGACAGGCGCACCCCATGGCGATACGCTAGGGCGTATGTAGCCCTTGTCAGAGCTCTTGCAATTGAATATTTAACTCTCTTAGCTCCGCTGGTGCCATCCTGTACGGGCACGAGAAATGGCAGACGTCCCCGGAAGTAACTCAATCCCAAATTCGACCTCTTCTCGCCGGTGGGAATCGGGAATTTCCTCCGGAAAGACATCAGCAAACTCTGCCACTACGGGCACATCCTCAACCTTTAACTCTTTCCTCTTTTCCATCATATCAACAGCATAGATAAGATATCCTGTATGACCTCGTTCCAATAACTGTGCCATCTTGACAGCAGATATCAACGGAATCTTTGGGCGAGAAACCATCCCCAAAGAATGTCCACTGGACTCCCATATCAGACCTGAATCGGACAGTCCTTTGTCTGCAGTCTACCACTGCCTGATACTTGTTCAGAACATCGATGCCCACAATGCAATCGAAGTCTGTCATTCCCAGCACAATTAAATCTGATCTTAACTCATTATCCTCAAAATAAATGAGGCCATCATAGACAATCTGATCTGTAGTCAAACTTCTTCCAGCGGGGGTCGAGACCATAAGAGGCATGGGCGACGGAGAAGTGCATATGTGGTGCCTTTCAACCAAATTCGTCGACACAAAAGAGTGTGACGCACCTGTGTCTATCAATATAAGAGCAGGGTGCGTAAATAAAAGACACGTACCCGCTAAAACCTCCTCCGGAGCCGCTGTTGTAGCCTACTCCCTCGTCAAAGCATACACCTGTCCGTGAGGTGGCCCCGCGGGCTGACCTCCATACTGCCTCGGTGCAAAAGGTGGTATGTGTTGTGCCGCTCTGTCCGTAGGCCTCCCCGCAGAGTTCTGCTGTCTTCCCCTGTTGGGACACTACCGAGCAAAGTGGCCTCTGTCGCCACAGACATAGCAGCCTACGCAATCCTTTGCCAAATGTGGTTGTCCACAAGAGTGCACTGAACTCTTCCAGATCTGTCTCCCTGAGGCTGTCCTCTCCCAGATGGAGCATCATTCCTACGGTTCCCTTTCCATCGATTCTCGGGCCTCTTGCCACTGAATCTCGACGCTGGAGTGTTCCCCTAGGCTTAAACTGATCACCCTGGGCTTCAAATTGTCAGAAGTGGATTTCTGAGGGGGGTGCTGGAGGGTGGCACTGCATCAGGATATGCGCCAACTCCCAGTTCGGCCAGCTCGGCCCGTGAAAGTGCATCATCAAAACAGGCAGGGCCGTAGGTAATTACCCTGTCATACAGTTCCGGCCTCAAGCCCTTCATGAAGTTCCTCATCTTCGCTTGAGTGCTTGCAGCAATGTGTGGCACATATCGCAGTAAGGAACAGTAATGTAGAGCATAGTCAGATACAGGCATGGTACCTTGCCTTAAATTGGTAAACTCATCCTCCTTGGCCTGTCTTGCAGCAGCTGAGAAGTAGCGGGTCAGAAACCGCGTTCGGAACATCTTCCAATTTACTTCCTGCCCCAGAGCCTCTTGTTCAATCACTGTGGTCTTCCACCACATCAGTGCCTTCTTGGCCAGCTGAAATTCTGCTAATCTGATCCAGGCCGTCTTTGCACACGGCGCGCTGCCACAAATATCTGTTCAATCCTCTCCAACCATTCCTCAAGTTTTTCCCCTGATTCAGCAGCCCTTCGAACATCGGGGGTCGGTACATCATAAACTGAGCCAAGCTCAACTCCCCAGGTAGCAACTGTTGTTCAGAGGGTTCTTCGCCCAAGGCTGGTGGTGGCAGTGGATTCGTACGCCCAGCACTTGCATTTACACTAATGGAGTCACCCACTTCAATATTTACTGCCATGCTGCAACACAAGGTTAATAACAACACCAAAAGCAGTTCATAAAGCACATCGTTAGATAATTAAAACATGTTAGCATAACATAGAAACTTCATATGCAACATACATATAAAACATGTTCAAAAGTAAGCACCTAGCCAACTTATTGCTAAGGCTACCCTTCACTCATTCCCGAGTTATCTAACCACTGCTCTGATACCACTAATGGGGGGTCTTCCCACCTTAACAGTGATTAATAGACATAAGAAGGACTAATCATGCATTAATAACGTCTCAAGGTTCTGGTTGTTACATGAGCTAACAGGATTACAGGCCAAAATAAAAGACTTCAAAAATAATTCATTACATTCCAAAAGAATGTTAATATTTAGATTTATACTACTCCTAGAGTAGTTACTAATCGTGACTTGAATCATATACATTCCTGAGTTCCTCGTAGCTCACTGCCTCAACCCGACCCTTAGTCCTTTAGCCCAAAAGCGTACCTACAGGGACAACACATCATAAGCATATACAATCTTACTTAACATCACAAAAAACAATAGTAAATGCATGAAATATTGGTTAAGTAAATATGCTGGTTATTCATTAACTTCTTATGTTGTCCCTGGTTCATAATCATGCATATGGGCATCTTACCATGTGGCATCTTACAACTTTATAAACATCGCATGGCCTCTTACCATGTGGGGCATCTTACCCCGTGGCATCTTACCACAAATAATATCGCATGGCCTCTTACCATGTGGGGCATCTTACCCCGTGGCATCTTACCACAAATAACATCGTATGAATATTATAAACATCTTATCAACATCGTAAACATCTTATCAACCTCGTCATTTCATCATCAATACTCATGCAATAAAAGCATAGTAGTAGTGTTAAGATGCGTTTTACCGTCCGATGCCCGTACTCTTACGTACCTTTAAAAGGAGGAGGAGGAGTCAACAGACTTATCTCCTTGATTGTGTTGGTACCTGGGATGGCTCTACATGTAGGGTCTTCCTACCTTAACATCATATTATACACGTGTTATGGACTAAACATGCATTTATAACTTCTTAGGGCGCCGATTGTAGCTTTGAGCTAATAAGATTACAGGCCAAGTTAGGATTTCCAAAAGCTAATTAATTACATTCTCAATAATGAATGTTTAAGCTATAGATTTACACTACTCAGTGAGTAGAGTAGAGACTATCAAAATCTGTATCCTATGTCCATCTTGCTCCTCTTAGCTCACTGCCTCAACCCGACCCTAGGCCCTTCAGTCCAAAAGTGTACCTACAGAGACAACCCATCATGGACATGTACATCGTTACTTAACATCATAAGGTAATGACATATAAATAAATGCATGAAAGTATTTGGTAACATAACTTCCTGGTTAATCGTATTAACCCTCTTTGGTTGTCCCTGTTACATAGTCATGCATATAATCATTAGTTCTAGACATAATGATCAAAATCGTACTTCATTCATAAGCTCATAATCAACATTGTTAATTAGAAATGGGGCTGTCCTGGTTCTATTATGACAGCGGTACAATTGGCCCCCTCGCTCGACATAAAGCGGAATTGTGATACCCCTCGCTACACCTTGATAGCGGATGTATCTCCTCGCTTAGCGGAATTATGATACCCCTCGCTACGCCTTGATAGCGGATGTATCCCTCGCTAGTTATGTGAGCGGCAAGTACCTTCCTCGCTTGCCCATAACAACCACCGGACATTCAACCATTCTTAATAACAATGTTAAACATACATCATCATCATCATATCATAAACATCGTCATCTTATAAACATCATCATCTTATAAAATCATTATCTTGTAAACATTATCATCTTGTAAACATCATCATCTTATAAGCATCATCATCTCATAAACATCATTATCTTATAAGCATCATCATCTTGTAAATCGTCATCTTATAAACATATCATCTTTTATCATAACATCATCATCATAATTTACTTATCATAATCATCATCATAAACATCATAAATACTTATGCATCAATGCATAGTCATAGTTTAGGAATGTGTTACCGTCCGATGCCCGTACGCCTCTTACGTACCTTAATTCCAAAATGGAGAAGTTGTAGAACTTTATCTCCTTGAAGTTGTGGGTACCTGGGATGGTTGTACATAACCATACAAATCGATATTAGAAGCTAAATATAGTCCAATATCCAAAAATCCCACAAAAATAACAAAAAACACATAATTGTGTGACTCGCGATCGATCGCTGAGATGCCCCGATCGATCGCGAGATCGCACTGCCCGTTGCTGACTTTTTGTGCCTTCGGCGATCGATCGCCACTTTTGGCGCGATCGTCGCCAACCTCGCCGATCGATCGCCCAAAAGTGGCGATCGATCGCCAAATGGTTCTGAAGCCTACTGCTGGCTCGCGATCGATCGCCAAAAACGGGCGATCGATCGCCAATCCCTGTACATCGAAAATTCGCCATTTTTGAGCATTTTTCAAGTTCCACTTCAAACCTTTCAAACCCAAACTTTTCTACAACATCAAACATCATCATAACACACTAAAACCCACATAAAACACTTCAAAATCATACCCCAAACATATAAAAATATACCCAAAACAAACCCACATAAACACAAAAATGCTAACCCATTTCAACACCAAACATCATAAAACTTTAGGAAGGGTTCCATACCTCTTAAGGACTCCAAATCCTACAATAAATCTCACAAACAAAGGTTTTGTGAAGATTTCTCCTTCCACTTTTGCTCAAAAACGAAAATAGTGAAATGGGTAGGGTTTGAGAGTGAATTGGGGATTTTTAAAAGAGTAAGGATAAAGTGGGGTTAAAGTGTTAAGTGATGGGTAAAGGGTTAAAAGGGGTTGTGGATTAATTTAAAAAAATGCACCCCAAACTTAACATGATTCATAAAATACTCCAACATGGTATTTTTACAAGCATTTACAAAAATGCAATTAACTTCCACTAAAATCATGCTTTCCTCATAATTAACAATCAACATAATTAAATCATGTTAACACCTCATTTTCTAACATGCATAACATGCACCCTGAAATGCAACCCCGGGTCACGCCTATCATGTGACTAAGCATTTCAACACGATAATTAATTTCAACACATAAATCAATTATCAACATAATTCATCATATAAACATAATTAATGCCCAAATTGCATATAATTAATTTCGGGGCATCACATTACTCCCCTACTTATAAGATTTCATCCTCGAAATCGCAACACTTACCGAATGAAACTAAACATAAATCATACCAGAAATAGTTCCGGGTAATACTGTAACATATGCCGTTCCGTCTCCCACGTAGCCTCCTTGACACCCCGACGATCCCACTGAACTTAATCATCTGTAAAACTTTACTTCGTAAATCTGTGATCCTCACGATCCAGAATTCTGACCGGCGTTCAACGCAGGATACATCTGAGTCCAACTGCACTTCAGTAGGCTGCAATACATGAGACGGATCTGGCTCATATTTCTCAGGGATAACTTCCCCCCGCATACCAAAACGAACTACATCCTTGAAGGGTGAGATTTCAAGAAGACCTTGTCTCCTACTTGGAATTCTAGCGGTCGCCGCCGCTTATTGGCATAGGCTGCTTGCCTATCCTGAGCCGCTTTCATCTTTTGGTATCATCTTAATCTTTTCTTCCATATCCTCAATCAATTCCGGCCCTCCGACCGTCTTACTAGTCAAGTCCTCCCAGCACAACGGTGACCTACAACGTCGACCGCCAAGGGCCTCGAATGGAGCCATCTGAATGTTCACCTAATAGCTGTTATCATAAGAGAACTCTACTAGTGGCACTGAATCTTGCCATGGAGTATTAAATTCCAAAACACATGCCCTCAAACATGTCCCAAGCGTCTGTATGGTACGCTTCGTCTGACCACCTGTCTGAGGGTGAAAATTTGTACTCAGTCTCACCTCTGTGCCCAAAGCTGTCTGAAGACCCTCCCAGAAATGTGGAGTAAACCTTGGGTCTCTGTCAGACACAAAATCAAGACTAGTTTCTTCCATGCATCCTCATCACATCCCGCACATATGATTGGGCCATCTTTAGGTTCGTGAAAGACACACGATAGGGATGAATGAAGTGAGCCACCTTCGTCAGCCTATCTAAGATCACCAAAAACGTATCAAATCCTGAGGCCGTCTTGGCAAGTGGGTCACGAAGTCCATAGATATGTGCTCCCACTCCCACTTAGGTACCTCCAAGCTCTTCAGCTCGCCACCAGGCCTCTGCCTTTCTGCCTTAACTGCTGGTAGATTAAACATCTTTTAACGAAAGCGATCACATCGTGCTTCATGCGTCTCCACCAGAACTGACCACTTAGGTCCTTGTACATCTTTCTTCCTCCTGGGTGGATATTGAACCGACTACTATGAGCCCGTTCCGATATTCCTTTAAGCAACTCCGGCGTATCTGGGACTACCCATCGGTTGCCCAGCCTCAAGGAATCATTTTCTGTCATTCTGAACTTTGTGGCTGTCCTCGAAGTACTAAAAACGACCACCTCTGAACCTCATCATCTGACCTCTGGGCTTTCCTAATAGCCTCAAATAAGTCTGGCTCAGCCAACAAGGTCGACAATCGCACCGGCGACGTGTCCACGTCAAAATCATAGCCCAAATGGCAATAAGAAGTCATTATCGTTGATAAACACATAGCGTCCTCAATAGTACTCTTCACCTTCCGATTTAAGGCGTCTGCTATCAAACTTACTTTACCAGAATGGTACTCAATCTCACAATCAAAATCTTTGAGTGAATCCATCCATCTTCCTTGCCTCATATTCAGTTCAGACTGAGTGAATAGAAACTTCAGGCTCTTATGGTCCGAAAAATGGTAATGAAGTACCATATAGATAATGCCGTTAAATCTTCAAGGCGAAAATGATGGCCGCCAGTTCTAGATCATGAACTGGGTATCTCGTCTTATGAGGCTTCAACTGCCTCGAAGCATAAGTCACCACGTGCTTATCTTGCATCAACACACAGCCTCAGCCTTCTTGGGATCTACAGACATCCCTCAGCTAGACATAACATGACTCAAGAACACCATACTGCTCAACCAAAACTCGCACTTACTGAGCTTTGCATATAACTGGTGATCCCTAAGGATCTGGAGTACTGCCCTCAAGCGCTTTACGTGTCCCTCTTCAGTTCGGGAGTAAATAAGTACATCGTCAATGAAAACAATGACGAACCGATCCAAATACGGTTGGAACCCCCTTGTTCATCAGACTCATAAACACAGTTGCGGCATTCGTCACCCCAAAGGTCATGACTAAGAATTCATAGTGCCCAAATCTAGTCTTGAAAGTTGTTTCTGAACATCAACACTCACAAAGCAGTCAAAATTTGACATTCCCCGATCAATCAAATCTGACCTTAGCTTGCTATCCTCAAAATAAATGAGGCCATCATAGACAATCCGATCATCCATCAAACTTCTTCTAGCGGGTGTCGAGACTACTAGAGGGCGTGGGCGACGGAGAAGTGCATATGTGGTACCTTTCCACAAAACTTGTCGACACAAAAGAGTGTGGCGCACCTGTATCTATCAATATAAAAGCAGGGTGTATAATAAAAGATACGTACCCGCTATCACCTCTTCCGGAGCCGCTGTAGCCTGCTCCCTCGTCAATGCATAAACCTGCCCTTGAGGTGGCCCCATAGGCTGACCTCCATGCTGCCTTGGTACAAACGGTGGCCTGTGCTGCACTGCTCTGTCCGCAGGCCTCCCCGCAGAGTTCTGTTGTCCCTCCCGGTTGGGATACTGCCGAGCAAAGTGGCCCTTATTGCCACAAACATAGTAACCTACGCAGTCTTTGGTCATATGTGATTGCCCACAAAGAGAGCACTGAACCTCCCCAAACCTGCCTCCCTGAGACTGGCCTCTTCCTGATGGGGCGTTATTCTTACGGTTCCTATCCAACGATTCTCGGGCCTCTTACCACTGAATCTCGAAGCCGAAGTGTTTCCCTTTGGCTTGAATTGATCACCCCTTGGTTTCAAATTGTCAGAAGTGGACCTCTGAGGGGGTGCTGGAGGTGGCACGGCATCATGATATGCACCAACTCCCAGCTCGGCTAACTCAGCCCTTGAAAGTGCATCATCAAAACAAGCAGGGCCATAAGTGACACCCTGTCATACAGTTCAGGCCTCAAGCCTTTCATGAAGTTCCTCATCTTTGCCTGAAGTACTTGCGGCGATGTGAGGCACATATCTGAGCAAGGAACAGTATTGGAGAGCATAATCTGACACCGGCATGTTACCTTGCTTGAGGTTAGTGAATTCATCTTCATTGGCCTGCCGTGCAGCAGCTGAGAAATAGCGGGTCAGAAACCGAGTTCTGAACACTTCCAATTAACTTCATGACCTTGAGCCTCTTGCTCTACTACTGTGGTCTTCCACCACATCAACGCCTTCTTGGCCAACTGGAACTCCGCTAGTCTGATCCAGGCTGTCTTAGCACAAGGAGCTGCCACGAATATTTGCTCTATCCTTTCCAACCACTCTTCTGCATGTTCCCCTGTCTCCGTTCCTTCAAATGTCGGAGGTCGGTATGCAAGAAATTGAGTCAAGCTCAGTTCCCCAGGTAGTAATTGCTGCTCAGCGGTTCTTCGCCAAAGGCTGGCGGGGGGGTAGGGGATTCGTACGTCCGGCACTTGCGTTGACACTCACAGCGTCACCCACTTCCACATTTGCTGCCATACTGCAACACAAGGGTTAACAACAATACCCAAAAGCAGTTCATATAATACATCGTTAGAGAAACAAAACATGTTAGTGTAACATCATATACTTCATACGCAACATATGCACAAAACATGTTTCAAAGTAAGCACCTAGCCAACTTATTGCTAAGGCTACCCTTCACTCATTCCCGGGTTATCTAACCACTGCTCTGATACCACTAATGTAGGGTCTTCCTACCTTAACATCATATTATACACGTATTATGGACTAAACATGCATTTATAACTTCTTAGGGCGCCGATTGTAGCTTTGAGCTAATAAGATTACAGGCCAAGTTAGAATTTCCAAAAGCTAATTAATTACATTCTCAATAATTAATGTTTAAGCTATAGATTTACACTACTCCTAGAGTAGAGACTATCAAAATCCTGTATCCTATGTCCATCTTGCTCCTCTTAGCTCACTGCCTCAACCCGACCCTAGGCCCTTCAGTCCAAAAGTGTACCTACAGAGACAACCCATCATGAGCATGTACATCGTTACTTAACATCATAAGGTAATGGCATATAAATAAATGCATGAAAGTATTTGGTAACATATACTTCCTGGTTAATCGTATTAACCCCCTTTGGTTGTCCCTGTTACATAGTCATGCATATAATCATTAGTTCTAGACATAATGATCAAAATCGTACTTCATTCATAAGCTCATAATCAACATTGTTAATTAGAAATGGGGCTGTCCTGGTTCTATTATGACAGCGGTACAATTGGCCCCCTCGCTCGACATAAAGCGGAATTGTGATACCCCTCGCTACACCTTGATAGCGGATGTATCTCCTCGCTTAGCGGAATTATGATACCCCTCGCTACGCCTTGATAGCGGATGTATCCCCTCGCTAGTTATGTGAGCGGCAAGTACCTTCCTCGCTTGCCCATAACAACCACCGGACATTCAACCATTCTTAATAACAATGTTAAACATACATCATCATCATCATATCATAAGCATCGTCATCTTATAAACATCATCATCTTATAAACATCATTATCTTGTAAACATTATCATCTTGTAAACATCATCATCTTATAAGCATCATCATCTCATAAACATCATTATCTTATAAGCATCATCATCTTGTAAACATCGTCATCTTATAAAACATTATCATCTTTTATCATAACATCATCATCATAATTTACTTATCATAATCATCATCATAAACATCATAAATACTTATGCATCAATGCATAGTCATAGTTTAGGAATGTGTTACCGTCCGATGCCCGTACGCCTCTTACGTACCTTAATTCCAAAATGGAGAAGTTGTAGAAATTTATCTCCTTGAAGTTGTGGGTACCTGGGATGGTTCTACATAACCATACAAATCGATATTAGAAGCTAAATATAGTCCAATATCCAAAAATCCCACAAAAAATAACAAAAACACATAATTGTGTTACTCGCGATCGATCGCTGAGATGCCCCGATCGATCGCGAGATCGCACTGCCCGTTGCTGACTTTTTGTGCCTTCGGCGATCGATCGCCACTTTTGGCGCGATCGATCGCCAACCTCGCCGATCGATCGCCCAAAAGTGGCGATCGATCGCCAAATGGTTCTGGAGCCTACTGCTGGCTCGCGATCGATCGCCAAAAACGGGCGATCGATCGCCAATCCCTGTACATCGAAAATTCGCCATTTTTGAGCATTTTTCAAGTTCCACTTCAAACCTTTCAAACCCAAACTTTTCTACAACATCAACATCATCATAACACACTAAAACCCACATAAAACACTTCAAAAATCATACCCCAAACATATAAAACATATACCCAAAACAAACCCACATAAAACACAAAATGCTAACCCATTTCAACACCAAACATCATAAAAACTTTAGGAAGGGTTCCATACCTCTTAAGGACTCCAAATCCTACAATAAATCTCACAAACAAAGGTTTTGTGAAGATTTCTCCTTCCACTTTTGCTCAAAAACGAAAATAGTGAAATGGGTAGGGTTTGAGAGTGAATTGGGGATTTTTAAAAGAGTAAGGATAAAGTGGGGTTAAAGTGATGGGTAAAGGGTTAAAAGGGGTTGTGGATTAATTTAAAAAAATGCACCCCAAACTTAACATGATTCATAAAATACTCCAACATGGTATTTTACAAGCATTTACAAAAATGCAATAACTTCCACTAAAATCATGGTTTCCTCATAATTAACAATCAACATAATTAAATCATGTTAACACCTCATTTTCTAACATGCATAACATGCACCCTGAAATGCAACCCGGGTCACGCCTATCATGTGACTAAGCATTTCAACACGATAATTAATTTCAACACATAAATCAATTATCAACATAATTCATCATATAAACATAATTAATGCCCAAATTGCATATAATTAATTTCGGGGCATCACACTACACACCACATATTAGGCACCGATACGAGAATCGAAATCAATTTTAAAAAAAAATGAACAAAATTTTATAACATATGAACAGTAACTACCGATCGATCGCTAACTGTTCATCATTTCTTCTTTTAGCTACGGCATTTGCCGATCGATCGGTGTTCATCACCGATCGATCGGTCGTTCCCATTCATGCGAGATTTTCCAGAAATCTCGAACACCTCAATTCACACCCTTCAAACTACTTCATAACATACAAATGCCTAAACAAGCATATCAATAGCTTCATCATACTTCCATGCATGTATTAAAATTAAAGGTTCACTCATAACTTAAACCGACATGCATTAAAATTGCCCAACTTTATCAGTGCTCATCCACTCTTTCAGAAAAACAGGGCATCATAATTTCTACCCAGATTTTCGAGCACTACATTTCATAACAAGAATTCTCACACATAAACCATGCAACATGTTCAAACAAATATGCTAGGGGCTTCATAAAACTTCTATGTAAGCACTTAAATTCAAGGTTTCATAAAACCTCAGCTAGCATGCATCATAACATCCTCATAAACTTTGAGCTCATCCAAACTTACAGAAAAACAGGGCATCATAACATTACCCAGATTTTCGAACACCTAGTTTCAAGGCCAGGATTCTATCACATAAAACGTATAAAGTGGTCGATCTAACATGCTAGTAGTTACATAACACTAACATGCAAGCACCCAAACCAAGTTTTCGACCAACCCTTATACTAGCATGCTGAAAAACCACTCAACCAAACCCTATCTTAACCAAGCTTCCAGAAAATAGAGTCATGGATTACCTCACCCTTTTTGCTCCCTTTTGGCAAGGATTTTTCAACACAATCCACAAGCCAAATCTCCTCCTATCTGCAGCTATCTTGGGCGATTTTTGGGGAGAGGAAGGGGAGAGGAAGGAGTGCTTTGCAGGTAATGAGTGAGCATGGTTGAAGGATGTGATGGGGTATGGGCTGCCAAGTGGGGGGGGGGGGGGGGGGCGAGTGACAGGGGTGGGGTGGTGTGGGTTGGGTGGTCATGTGGTGTTTAATTGTGTTCCGGGATATAGTACGATGTATTAAAATATCCTCACTCGATATTTTCTAACTTCATTTAATTAATACATCCTTTTAAACACCTAACATGCCCCCTAAAACATATCATCATATCATAAATATAATCCCCAATTAAAGTACCACAAACCCTCTTAAAACATCGTAAATCATCATCGTAGTACATAATCATATAACATTTCGGGGGTATTACATAAACAGTTGAGCTAGGATGTTATTAATTTGGATGGAAGGCAATTTTCACACACAAAAACATGTAAAAACACACACTCAAACCGATAACTCTGCATCACTCTCTCTGCCACGCGACCTTCAACCTCCGCCTGTAAATCTCTTGCGCCTGCCGCCGTTCGTCGTCCACCGGCGAGCTCGACCTACCACCGTGTAGCAACTCAATGGCGCACCTTTTCACACCAAGAATTCATGGTAGGAGTTTCTGAAACCCGTCGATTTATCCCTGAAAGTATCGATTTTGAATTTTAGGGTTCTTCAAATTTCAGTTCGATTTCTTCTTTTCAATCTTAAATTGTTTCGATTATGCATGTCTAATCCCTTCCCCTCACCATGAAGCGTTCGTTTACTGTTCACGAATTTGTGGAAAACGCGAGTTTGAATTTCCAATCTTTATCGGTAGATTTTGAGGTTTTGAAGTTATTTAGACAGAATAATGTGGTTCGATAGAATTGAGATTTACTGTAGTGAAAGTCTTGCATTGCATGATGGATTTTGGTTCGATTTTGTTGATGTATTGGCGGGTATATGATTTGAATTTCATGCATGTGGGGAAAAGGTTCTTAAATACTGCTTTAGTTTGATTAATCTTGTGTTGGAGAATGTTTACAGATTTTGCAAGTTGTCTTGATGTTTGGATCGATTCCTGTTGAAATTGGGGAAATGTCTAATGATACATGTTTTGGCTTGTTTAATCCTTGAATTAGATAGTTGGGTAGGTTTTCATTATTACATCTTGTTTCCCCTTGTGGTATTGATTTAAATTGGCTACTTTTGTTGGGGGAATTGAGGTTGTCGATCATGCATCTTGTCCAGACAGTTTCAACTTGTAGTTTTGTCACTTGTGGAGTTGCTAGTTTGTGTTTTAGCTTTGTAGATCACTTATTGGATTGTAGTGGAAATGGTTATGGATCCCTTCAATTGAGTTTTAGTTAACTGAATTTAAATGAGTGGAAATCTCAAATTGTGTAAGCTATAGACTGGTGCAACTCTGACTTATGCTATAAGTGCAACTTTGACTTGAAAGAGTTTGCCTGGAATGTTTGTTTAAAGTAATAAAAATGATGATATACTAACGAAAAAATGTTTTTAAAGGAATAAAACTAAAATATGCTAAAATATTCCCCATTTCTTATCTTGTGAATCAAAGAAGAGTTTACAGATAGATGAATATAAATGATGTTATGTATGAATTTTATAGATTAACATATGACATTTTAGCTCCACGAGCTACAAGGACGATATTATCCTTTAGAAAGAAAGATTAGGTATGTTGCAATCAGTAACATTCGATAGGTATCTGTATTATTTGATACATGATTTGCTGAACTTACGTAACTTACGTGAAATTAATTGGCTATGTGATTTTAATTGAATTATGAGCATTCATAATTGATATATCGACGTATGAAAATAAATGTTTTGTTAACACACATCATTTTCAATAAATGTACATCGATATATGACATACACGTTGGGTATTTTGAGTTGCATCATATGAGATTATGATATTGCATGATACATTGACACGCATGGACATTGAGCACGTCATGTTGATTCTACCGATTCTTTCGCTGGTATCCGTGATGCATGTCTGGGGATGATGGGCACGCTGATGGCTCTGCGGAGAGAGTGAGCTGAGATGCCGTAGCGACGAGTGTGCCGACGTCGCCCTGACACGAGGGATGATGGAAACATCGATAGCTCGACTGAGAGAGATGTCATAGCGACGAGCGTGTCGACGCCGTGCTCGAGCTTGATATTGATTGATGATACCTTTCCTTGGACTCCGATAGTTTGGTATCTTGATATTCGATTCCTTGTACCTGACATGCATTGCATTACATTGCATTTGCATTGCATTGCATCATCTATTAGATTTATTGATTGATACATGTTGTAATTACTTGATAGTATCATATTGAGTTTTGGCTCACACCCTAGGGGACTTTTGTTGCCTTTGTGTGTGGACAATGACAGATATTACAGGTAACCAGGATCCCAAAGAGGGAATACTAGTTGAAGTCTTACCTGAGGTTGTATCTTTTGTCTTTTTCCCAGTCCTATGATAGTAGTATATACCATGGTGTGTCCTAGATAGATAGTATAAATATGTAAATTGAGTTTATTTCATTCCAGTCTTGATTATTTGTGAATATTTGATGTTTCTTTACTGCTGCTGGTATTATGTAAATATTTTAGTATGAATTGTGTGCTGGAGACTTATTGTGCATGCTATGATATGATGTAAATATTTTTAGTACGGATTATGTGATGGGTGCCTATGATGCAAGCTATGGTATTATGTATTTACTTACTGCACCGTGATATGATTATTGTGCTTTTCTTTCTTTTTTTTGTTATGTTCCTCATGCGAGGAAGTCATGCCGAAATTTCTAGAGCCATTTGTTGGCAGGACTTTTAAATAATCTTCCGCTCTTTACAAATAAATAATCATTATGTGATAATTAAACACTTGATTGGGAATGGGTCCTCACAGTGTCAGTGTCCGTGCATCATAGGTTGGCATATATGAATTTGAATTTAATCTATTCACAGTATTAACTCAAAATAAACTGAAAATTGAACATTGAATAAAAAGAAAAAATATAATTGTGGAATAAAAATTCACATTTATATAAATTTTCAAAATCAAAGGAGATACGTTTAGTTTTGTTCCCATTATTTTTCGTGATTTATTTTGATAAAATGTTTCTTGAAATATATTGAAAAATAGACATATATTTGATTTTGTTTGTAGAATATAATATGATTATTGCGATTATCAAATTATGCAAGTTTGTCTTATAATTGATATTAGTATTGTATAGGTGTTTAACCATTTTAAATATGTTATATTAAAAAATATATAATAACAGGGTTTTTAATTTTGTGGATGGGCGGAACTTGAATAAAAAGTAATAATAATAATTTCGAGAGATTTTAAAATATTAAAAATAATAGTAAGATGATAAAATAATTCCAATTTTGTATGTAAAAAAAGAATAATCAAGCATATCCAAAGCAGATGAGTTTGATGATGTGTTTTTTTTACAATCCTAATTATTAGGTGGTTAAAACTCAAACTCGAGAGAAGTCATTGCCTTGATTGTCGATGTTGTGTTTTTATGTGTATATCAAGTCATTGATATGAATATTCGCATCAAATGATTGATACTTCTCATTATACATATATATAGATAAGAACCACTCCATCCAAAAGCATGAGAGACTGTTACTCTGTCATCACATTATTATTATATTTAAAACTGGACATTATTAATTCACTACAAAGCATAATAATAATTATTAATAATAATAATATTATTTTATTATTATTATTATTATAAATTATCTGGCAAATGATCCGATTTTTTTGGTGTTGCCAACAAAAGCATATGACCCCATCATCGTATGTGGTCACACTTCAAAGCCAAAAGTGGGTTTAATTATTAAAATGCATTATATTACTTCTGACGCAAATCAACCTTATCTAATAATATAAAAAAAAAACAAACACAAAATATTCTTTTATTTTTCAATAAAAATTTATAACAGAAATCTAAAAAAAACAATAATTTAATCAAATTTAGTTATTTTTTTTCTACAGAATCAGATTAATTAATTGAAAAAGCAAGAAATGTGAAAGTCATTACAATCTTTGCAACATACACACTAAAAGAAACATCAGAATAAAAAAAAAAATCAAAAAGAGAGACATTATTAAGTAGTCCCGTCTAGTTCTTATCACGAGCCAATTTAGCAAGATTGTGAGCAGCATTGTTTCCAAGTCTCGGAATCTTCCTAACCTGCCAGTTTTAAGAAGCAATTTGAAGATGTTTGCAATTGATTTTCGCAGATAAGAGGGAAAATCATCAGCAAAAGAAGCAGGATTACATTTTTTGGATATGAGTTACGAACTGTATACAAACTTTCAAATTCAAAAAAACCACTTTATCACAACACGACGGCAATGAAGGAGTTGGAACATCAAGTGCAAGCTAGCGATTTTTTACCATGAAGCATTAACTATACAGAAATCTGTATGTGCAAAAAGACTAAACCAACTATACAGAAATCTGTATGTGCAAAAAAGACTAAAAAACACAATGAGATTCAAGCAAGAACAACCAATGGTGGCACTTTCATTGGTGAAAGATACATATGGTTGGTTTGGGCTTGAGTTGTATCCACGTTGTTGAAAAGGGAAGGAAACTTGGCAAAACGGGTTCGGGAGAAAGAAAGGAGTGGCTTGGGGGTCATTTGAAAGCCAGGTGCATTGATACTTCATGTTCAGCTTATACCAAAGAGAACATCTAGCTCATGTGTAACAGTCTCTTTTAGAAATAGTAAAAGTAAGTAATATACTGTGTGGGTTTTGCAGCTGTGGCTGAGCTTCCACATCAGAAAAGATTTTACTATGTCTTTTGTGAACTTAGAGGTGTGAGTTATAAAGTTTGGCTATTAGTAGGAAAAAATAGTGTTGTGTTGGTGGAAAAGAGCTTAGGTTAGGTGGTGTGGTAATTTATAATTTTGTCATATAGTATTGGTGTGTTGTTCTGCCTGTTTGGTTTTGGTTTGATCAGGATATCTTTGTTATTGTGTGTTTTATCTTGTGTTTAGTTTTTTCCACATAAGAGTGCTTCTTAATATGTAGCTGATTTTAGTGTATCATTTAATCATTAAGTTTGTCCTATTGTCTTTGAGTAAGTTTGTGTGGTTCTTGATAGTTGGTTATAACTTTGGTCTGGTTGTTTATTAGTGGACCATTGTGCAATTTACTAGAGAATTATGGTGGAATATTCTATAAAAGATCTCGAGTGTCTCTGATTTGATGATCCAGTTATTTTGTTGTATTATTCTCAGGCTTTCCTACAGGTGCATCCTGGGGGGTGATTTTAAGGTCAATTCCCAAAAGTGGATCAGAGATGGGTCTTTGCGACAGTGGAGCTTTGGAGTGGTAGGTGAATACGTGGACTAAGATTTGTCTAGGAAAATGGATTAAGTGACCATTGTGACCCACCAATACCTAGGAACCTGAAGTTTGTCTAGAAAGATCGAGTTCTCTCTTTCATGGGAACTTATTTAGTGTGTACTATTCAGTCTACGGTTTAAAATTCATCAAAGTATCACAATAAATGTCGGAAAGCGGAGTTTCACATGAGTCAGATTTGCATGTGGAGAATTTATGGGAAAATCAACTTGGCTGTGCAAGTGAGTCAGGAATGTGTTGATTCAGTCTGGTTTACACAAGACGGTGTAAGGACAGAGTATCCCTGAAAGCAGCTGTGATACTAGTTCGACTGGTGGAACGATAGTGCAACAGGTGTAAGGACCCCCGTGCCCTTAACCAATCATTCCATTAGTGCATACAATCATACACGCAGGGGAAAAACCCACTTATCATCATAGCCAATCATGCTATAATAAAATTCTTTACATTATTCCATATAATGTCTAGTTTCCCCCAACTAAGTCCACATACATCTCATGCACCAATATAATACACTAACATGTTCTCAGTTCATTAGCAATTCAATAAATAATTGCATGCTACTCATAAATGAAGAGAGAAAGGCCCTTGCCTTTTTATACATGCCATATACACATAATAGTACTCACATGCGGGCATCGGATAAGTATATGTGTATCAAATGTATAAGACGTCGTGCTCAATACTGTCACTGGTACTTCGATATCTGGGATCACCTCCATTCCATAGCTCGAGCTCAACTCCAAAGCCATCGATATACCTAATCACCTGCCCCCCATCCCAAATCCAATAATTACAATAATACAATTCATTAATTTACAAAAATGTAATGCTATGAAGTATAAAAGATGCTCCCTGGATGGTATCATCCTCATCCGGGATTCCCTGTACTGTCCATGTTCTCAAAATAACTGAAACCATCAAATTCCCAAATGCCAGTTAATCATTACATTGATAAACAAATCCATTTTCCATATACCGATATCATAATCAATAATACTAAATCATTAAACAATGATTACAGATATTCATACATCTCACTATGGTTCCATAGTTCTATTGCATTGCTCGTTCTACAATAGCGGCATTTCATTCTCACGCATTCAACAGCAGTGACGTCATAACCGATGTTCGCTCAAAGGCGACAATATCCCAACCATTGCTCGCTCAAAGCTGCACCATATAATTCCCAATGCATATATATCCATTTGTAGCAATTACCATAAACCATGTATTTCAATATACATTTATTGCTAATACATTATACAATGCATTTCCATATACATTTATTGCAACAGTGTACCATGCACTCAACAATTACAATTATAATAAAGGGTATGCTCGTACGTCATACGTACCTTATAATTTTGTAGTTCGAGTCAACCATGCCCGAGTCCCACGACCCGATGAATTATGTGCTAATCATGCAAATAACTCTCAATTAAACATAGGCATGCAATCACGTGTCCAAGCACGTTCACAACTTCCAAACCTATCGTCCATCCATGACGATACCAAAATAAAAGCCCCCCGGCTAAGCATACATAATACCCAAAATATTCATTTATATGTTTAAAAGATAGCCAAAAAACTCAACCGAGAATTCTGTTATATTAATTTGGCTCCAACCAATCCATTTTAAAAGTATGGCATTCCCATTGGAATGTAGACATTGCCCAGGAAATCCGTTAATTAAACCCCGTTATCAAAATCCCGACATTTTCAAAATTTTCCAAAAAAAACATAAATCCTACGGGCAGCGATCGATCGCCGATTTCATCGCGATCGATCGCCCCTGCCCAGTGGGCAACAACGCCTTATCACGATCGATCGCGAGTCTCCGAGATCGATCGCCAACTCGCTCGCGATCGATCGTCGAGAACTCGATCGATCGCCCGTACTGTTCATTGTCACCAATTTTACAGCTGCTCGTCGCGATCAATCGGCCCTCCTCGGCGATCGATCGGCCCTCCTCGGCGATTGATCGCGACCTGCGATTTTTCGAGAAATCGAGCTTCCATGGTGTTTTTGACACCCAAACTCAAAACCAACACCACTAACTTCCTCAACACCTCCAATACACCCTTTAAAACTCAATAAAAATACTAAAATAACATTCTAGATTTTTAGCCAAAACCCCCAAATCTCAAATCCAACCCAATACTTGACCAACAAGCACAATACCATATCAAATTGAAACTAAAGGTGAGGAGAAGAAGATTACCAGCGTTCTTCAAGAAATCGGGCTCCCAAGATGAGCCCCTATCGATATGCTTCCAAGAGGAGAAGAGGGAAGGGTTGGGGTGAGGGAGAGAGGGTTGAGGGAGGGAGAGGAGAGAGAGGAGAGATTCCGTATAATGACGGAATACCGATTCCATTTGGTATATATAGCACCAAGGCTTCAAATTACCAATACCTACACAACTACATCATGATTCATTAAAAATCATCTGTTTTCAATAATTATATCTCCAACTCAAATTCCATCACCAGCCCCAGTACAAAGTACTTTGGACCCCAGATTCCACCAAAAGCCAAATTCCAAGGTTATCACCACGATGATAATACAATCATGCCTTGGATCCAACGACTCCAATACCGGATTTAAAAATCCCGAGAGTCCCAAAACCGCAATCAATTCATAATTGCCACAATTAAAATCCATTAAGGATTATTAACACACCGGGATTAACACCATTAATCCCCGGGCATCACAACAGGTAAGTTGGAATGAACAATGAAGATTGTGAGGACCTAGATTTGAAAGCAGCAAGTGTTATCCGTCTGTTCCTGGCCAAAAATGTTCTTGCAAATGTGCATGGAATGTCTACGGTGAAGGAACTCTGGGAAAAACTGGAAGAGTTGTATCAGACAAATGGCGTCTCAAATCGGGGTGTATCTGAAAGAGTAGTTTCATACATTGCGAATGAATGAAAGTACTACTATTTCAGATCATTTAAGCGTTCTCAATGGCATGTTTCAGAGCTGGAATCCATTGGAGTTAGAATTGATGATGAGGATCAGGCCTTGAGACTCATCTGGTCTATTCCACGTTCGTATGAGCGAAAGCCGATACTGATTCATGGAAGGAGGAAAATCATTTTCTCAGAGGTTACTGGTAAGCTTCTTTCTAAAGAGAGAAGACTTGGCGGGCAGTTGAGTATGATGGTAGTTGTTCACATGAAAGTTTTGCAATGGTGGCTCAAAATTGGAAGAAGAAGAACTCAGTGAAGAAATCTGTTGGGATGTGGACAACCTGGTCATGTCAAGAAAAATTTTCCAAGAGCTGAAGCAGGAGGTTCGGCAAATTGCTCTGTATCAGCAAGTGGAGATGCTGATAATGATGCTAACATTGTCTCCTATTTTGATGTTCTATGAAAAAGGACATATATATCCCTATGGCATGCCACTGTCCCAAGTTGCCATGATAAAGGATGTAAATGTTAGCGGGTCTACAATTTGCACACGGCATTAGATTGGCATTGATGCAAGGTGTGTGGTGGAAATTCATGTCGATGGCTGATTAACTTCCAGGAGAGCTAAAAAGTGGGGAGTTGCACCATAATTTTCAGCATGGTTATTTTCGACATGGCCGAATTGAAATGCTTGGAATGGTTTGTTCTGAGTGAGTATGCTTTATGGTGGAGAGGTGGTATTCTCTACAATGAGAATTATGACTGCCTTGCAGTGTTAGTATCGGAAGCTATGCAGATCTTCATCGTGGTGGAATGTTGTGGGACGACAAAAGCCCAAGGTGAGATTGTTGGGTTTGGGCTAGTTTTTTATCCCACATTGAAAAGGGAAGGAAACTTGGCCAAACTTTGGGTATAAAAGAAGGCTTGGGCCTTTAGTTTCAGTGCACCAGTCAATAGTTTGTCTAACAACTTTTGGCTTCAGATACATTTCTTCTTGTTTTAGAATCTAGTAAAATTCTTAATATGCTCTGTAGTTGTAGCTGTGTGGCTGAGCTTCCACATCAGAAAAGATTTTACTAGATATCTTTCTTGTAAAGTGAGGGGTGTTAGTTATAAAGTGTGGCTCGTGTGAAAAAAGCTTTGTGGGTGTGCTTG
>CAJQUN010002816.1:0-22171 GCA_907163345.1 Haberlea rhodopensis | reverse complement strand
TCCCGAGCACTCCAGGCAAAGATATCCTCATTTTTAATTAAACATGAGATGAGATCGGCTCTAATAGTTATTTCCAATCCTGGCTATTTTTACTTTTTGATTAGTAGAGACGAGCTCGATCAACTTCAGGTTCTTCATCCAAGCTTTGGGAATGCCTTTGTCATTCGTAACACTATACCCAGCTCTTCAATACAACCAACTCCCGACGAGCTCGCTTAACGTATTCTTTTACTTCGTCCACATAAAATCTGCGGGCTGTCTTCTGGTCACCACAAAGAACCCCAACTTCTCTACCCACTGGGAATTTTAATTTCTGATGATAGGTAGAAGCTACCGCCTTGAAGTCCTTCATTGCGGGTCGGCTAAGATTGCATTATATGATGAAGGCGCGTCTACCACAGTGAAATTAACCATCTTTGTAATGCGAGACATCCCATGACCCAGAGATAAGGGCAGGTTGATCTGTCCAAGTTGTTGAATTGCGTGCCCGGTGAACCCATACAGAGGAAGTTGCAATATGTTCATATTTTGACCCCTCTATCTGCATCTTTTCTAAGGTATCTTTGAACAAGACATTGACTGAACTCCCAGTATCGATGAAGATCCTTGCTACATCATAGTTAGCTATGGTTACCGTGACCACTAGAGCATCATTTGTGTGGTGTTGCAAACTCTTTCAGATCATCAGGCCCGAAAACTTATGACAGGCTCATCTCTTGCAATAACTCTTCCGATACTTCAAAATTTTCATTCTTCTACCATGACTTTTCCGAGCTCTACCCGAGTCTCCATCAGTGGGTCCCCCTGAGATCATATTAATAGTTCCTCGGGTGGGATTATTATCCACCTGTCGACCCTTCTCCTTTGATTATCCGTTTCTTTAGGAGCAATACCCCTTCACGGGACCTGGTTCGGCCCCTATATGGTGTCTTCTCTCTTCTTTTACTCGATACCGGCTTCTACCCTATCCTTTCTGAGAAGGTTCCTGCTTCCTTGTTAGCAGAGTTTTCATTTCAGAGTCTTTTTGATGATTCTTTCTACCTCATCTTCAAGCCGCTGGCACTCATTCGTTATATGACCGTACTCTCTATGGAATTCATAATACTTATCCGAAATAGGCGTACGGGACCCGTTATCCGGCTTCCTTGGTCTTTCCAGTTCTTCTATCATCACATATTTCCATAGCTCTTCCAAGCTCATGGATAGAGGTATGCGTGATGCAAATTGACTTCTTAGTTCGACCATTTTCATCAGCCCTATCAACAGTTCTTTTTCTGCTTAACTCTAACTTATCCTTCTTTTCTGATGGCCGCAGATCGGCCCTTATCTGTCTCTGAGCATCTCTAGATTTATATACTTTTCAGCTTTCCTAGAAGTTCGTCATAACTTCTAGGAGGTTTCTTTACCAAGGATTTAAAGAACTCTCCTGCCTTAAGCCCTTGTGTAAAGGCGTTAATAAGGACATCCACCGTTGCAGTTGGGACCTCTAAGGCTGCCCCGTAAAGCGTTGAAAAAACACCCTCAAAGACTTCTGTTCATTCTGCTTGGTAGTAAAAGACTTAAAGAAGTTTTTTGATATCTATTACTGCTGGCAAACTGGTTTAGAAAAGCCGAACTGAACTCATCAAAGCATCGTACAGTGTTTGGTTTTTTTAAGTTAAACCCACTGTTGTGCCGATCTAACCAAGGTGGTGAGGAAAACACGGCATTTGATCCCATCAGAATACCTATGCAACAGAGCAGCATTCTCAAATCTTCCCAGATGCTCTTCAGGGTCTGTACTTCCATCATATTCTCCCACTGCAGGTTGTCTGAAGTTTGGCGGAGTTCCTCTCCTAGGATAATTAGGGAGAATGGACTTTCTCTCCTGGCCACTGGAGTTCGGCCACCAAGATGCTGACCCAATCGCCTTATCTCTCCCCATACAGCTTCCATTGGATCTACTAACGGAGGCTCTACTTGTGTACCTGTCACAGCAGTTGCTACCCTATTACCTTCAGGGACCCCTCCGGTTGAACAGGCGAAGGCGCCTGATTTGTTGTGAAGGGGGTGGAGGTTGGTTAGACTCCGTTGGTGGCGGAACCTGGTGCTGGAAAAAAGTATTTCTCATGGTCTGACTGATGAATTGTGCCAGTTGCTCCATAGTCATGCCTCCCACATTCATAACAGATGGAGGTGCTTGATCTTCCTGCTGTGGAGGAACATCTTGATCTCCCACATTCACCGCAGACTCCGTTGGATTTTCTCGTTCTCCCTGATTCCTCCTAACTCCACGCACACGTCCCCGTCGTCCAGCCATATCAACGTCTTCAATTCAGTAAAACTTCCCACAGACGGCGCCAATTGATATCACCAAAATTCGCGATGACTTGCTGATATCAATAGAGAGGGGGTTCACCTCTCTTTACCCTCCAACACTCTTTATAACAGCAGGGGATATTAGCAAATATCTTCCGTAATGACCTGAAAATACGAAGCAAAGGTGAGAAGGGTGCCAGAAGTTTTTCCGGCGGGTCCCCTCCGACGCTCAAGTCAGGCGAGAGAATATGGAGAGAATATATGCTGTAAGTGAAAGCAATTATAACATTAGTCTTTAATCAATACCCCAAACATGGTATTTATAGGCGGAGACCTAAGAGTTGTATTGCAACAAGGACTCTTTCCAGTTTATCAAAATCTTACCCAGATATGTCAAGATCCTGAGAATACAATCAAATCCCTGAATTGCTCCGCATATCTAGGACTAGATATCTTGGGGAAACTGGTTTCCTTGCTGAGCGCCGGGGCAGCAACAAGGAAAATGAGGAGAGCTCGGCCTATCAGCTCGGGCTCCCAAAAGAGGTCGCTCGTCGAGTTATGGGAGGGGAAACAGGTGAGGCGGAACAGGTCGGCCAAACAGGTCGGACTTCGCAAAAGAGCTCGGATAGGTAGGCGACGAGGTCGTCGAAGAAGAAAGGAGAGTAACATACCTTGGAGCCAGGTCGTCTCGTCAGGTGGTATCTTCTAGCGGGTATCAATATGTGAAACTATTTAGCAGCTCATCCGCTAAAAAAAAATTAAAATGAGTTAACATGTTATTTGTCTATAATAACTAGACAGACTAGGACGTTGAACCACAAGCATAAAAAAACATAAAATTTTAAATTGGAGTAAAACGTTTAGACGACGTCGTATCCCGTCCCAAAAAATTTCAAATTCTTCTCCAATCAGCGCCTAGGATCCACTCACCAATTTCTACTAAAAGCGACTGTATACCCACTCGCTGTCCTCCATTAATATACATACAGATAGATATACACACATAAATTCTACTGTATGTATAATACCTTCATCACTTCTGTTTGAAGACTTTGAGTAAGTGTACACAGGCTTTACAGAGAGAAAATGAATATATACTCCAGAAATAGTGAAGAAGCTCTGTCTTGATACTTTTATTACGGGCTTTTGATACTTTTATTTATCTTTACATTTCAGTTTTTTTTGTTCTTTAACTTTACATTAGTCAATCTTTCACCTGAAGTTTACCTCCTTGACTATTTTTTTGCTGTGGATTTTCCTTCATTTATGCGTGCTTTTTTATTTACTGGGTTCCTTCTTAAAAAGGATGTGGATTTTTTCTGGGATTTATAGCTGTGGATTCTGATGTAAGATAAACCCTTCGTTTTTCAGGTATAGAAAATCACAGATCTGAGCGGCATTGCAGTGAATCCCACTTTTATTTAGCTGTATTTTTATGCTTTCTGATTCTTGTTTTATGTTTGCAGTTGTGGCAAAATTGTGGTGAATCATCTGTTCTTTGAGTCTAATGTTTTTTTCACCTTTTAACTTAAAAAACGTAACTTTTTTGATGGGCAATTGGAAGTGTAACAGGCTTTGTTCTCCCGCCGTCTGCTGCTAGTTCCGGGAATGGCGGAAAAATCTGTTTATTTCCAACTGATGGCTTTTTTCTTTACGTTTGATTTATTTTAGCAACATTGTTCATAATGATTTCTCTTAATGAAATGTTGCAGGATTTGAATTGAGATATCAAAGTATTGTTCTACAATGGGGAAGTCTCCTGGGAAATGGATCAAGACTGTGCTCTTCGGGAAGAAGAATTCGAAATCTAATTTAACCAGGTAAGATACTTGTTGACTGAGCTATTATTGCACTTTGTCACGTGCTATGAAAGTTTCTTGTTGTTGTTTTGACTAAAGTTTTGCCTTCTCTTAATTCAATTTTCTGCTAATGACGTTCCTTTGTTTGGTTTTCCTGTGTCCAGTATTCCATCAAAGAATTACTGCATATACCTTCTCAGGATACATAACTGGGTTTTTTTAATATGCCCAATTCTTGATCTCATATAAATAATTCCAGAATTTGGAGTGGTTGCTGTGGTTCAACGAGTCATCAATGTTCCACCTCAATCCACGTTTTCCGCAGTTACATTTGTTTTTTTACATTTGTTGTTTTTTTTGTATTAGGTCAGTTCAGAAGTGTTGTATGCATGTTGGATCTACTTATGGTGAAATATATGTGGACATTTTATCCACTTTTAACATACTGTAGCGTTTAGTAATTTATGCATTAGTAGCTGACATTGTTTTTATGTCTTCACCATCTTTTGATGCTTCCTTTGCATACTTGTCATCGTTATCTAGAACCCATCCATGCCCAGAATTACCTTTTCTGTGCCATAGACCTAATTTCATTCTGCAGAATTCAATTATATGGATGTACATATATGTTTGTGTCTGCTGGATGGATGTACGCAAGTTTAAATATATTTTAAACTCAATGTCTTGAATTATTTAACTCTACTTCCTGATGTTTAGATCCATGGATGGTTGTCTGTTTTAAGTTAGGATTTTATTTCTTTCAATAATAGTTTTGGCTTGGTATTAAAATTTATATACTGATTGATATTTGTGTGGGTGTCAACGTGACTCCTCATGAAATGCATGAACATGCTGCAAACTCCTCAGTGGGGAATCAGGCTGGTGGTAAGTCTGCAGTCATTACTAATCTGCCCCCCCAGTTGACTGATAGAAATAACGAAGATATGGAAATTGCGAATGGCACATCTGGTGCTCCATCCGATGCCACCCGCATTGATTTGGGGAATGAAGGTGTGGATTCACCAAGTATTTTACCAGTTCCAGTAGACGATGCTGAGATGAGGAGGCAAGAACATGCTGCCACAATAGCACAAGCAGCCTTTAGGGGATACTTGGTAACGCACCCTAACTTGCACATGGATATTGCCACGGAGCTGTCCTGCCTGAGCTATGCATATGATTCTTTCTTTTCTTGTGATTGTATTTCAACTTCTTAGCATCTTGTGATTGTATTTCAACCATAGGCTCGCCGTGCATTTTGGGCTCTCAAGGGTATCATAAGGCTGCAAGCTCTTATTAGAGGACATTTGATTAGGAGACAGGCAGTTGCCACTTTTCGTTGCATGAAGGCAATTGTTAAGATCCAGGCTCTGGCTCGTGGACAAAGAGTTAGATTTTTGGATACCAGACTTGAAAAGTTTAAAAAGTACAGCGTTGCAAAGCATCAGGTAACTCTGACCTGTTTAACGCAATTTATTTTCAACTCTGACCTGTTTAACGCAATTTATTTTCAACTCTTGTAAATGAAGAAATAGGCTATGGGAGAACTTCCCTGTCATGGTTCCATCCAACTTGACTCGGAGTTAGTCTGGCCTCCGCGACTCTTGGAACCGGAGGTTCTATACGAAAAAAATGTCTTGCCTTAGTTCGTTCCCTGACCCTAAGAACATGGAACTCTCTTCTTTTTTGCCTCTGTTTTTTCTCCCATCTCTTCGCCACCAAGCTTCTAGTGTTTGGTGGGGAGATTTCTGTATCATTTTAGATAGTCCCTTTAGATTTTGATTACTTAGCACATTTAATGCCTGATTCCATAATCTGTTTTAACATCTTCACCGTATGTTTTTTGGCTAAATTCCTTTTTTTTTTTTACCGTACCGTATGATGATATGTCAACATAATTTTTTGTATCAAGTATTTGTGATCTTGTGGTACATTTTTCAAGGTTCTTGGTGCTCGTATTTAATATTATCCTTATGTACTCCATCAGGATTCTAAACATGTGGACATTGGAGAAGCAACAAAATATATATTCGTAAGGTATTGATTTTCGTCAACACCTTAAAGTGCTAAAACATCTCTGGTGTTCATTCAATGGTGTTATTTGAGCAAACCGAAGAACATTACCTTATTCTTCCTTTTCATGCGTTGTGAAATATTGTTGGTTGACCTAATAAGGATCAGTTTATGAGAGTGAATGTTATCCTTTGTATCACTCACTTGCAAAGAACCTAGCCATCTCAGAATCCAGCAGTTTAGACTTAATCTTTTTGTTGGACTTTCTTTCATGGTTGTCATCTCTTCAATGCAAGATAACTAAATCAATGATCCCCTAATACCCTGATGAATTCGATTTATTCATTTAGAGTTATTGGAACTTGTCGGTGCCTTATCTTTTACATAGAAGTTGAACAATTACCTCCAGACCCTTTCATATATTAAGGTCTTAGATTGTATGCTTTTCAAAGGGTTTTTCTTTTACTTATTCGTAACGTAATGATTTGTCATTACTGATACCCTTCTATCAGTCCCCACAGTCGGGTTTGCTTTTAGCGAAATTCACGAAATTTGGAGGTCCTATCTCTGATTATCTATTTGCTCCATTCCAAGCTGAAACCTTACATGAAAGTCACACTATATTAAGCCTGTTCTGTGATGTTGAAAGAAGCATGATATAATAAAGCCATTTACATACCAATGCAGTTTGATTCTCTTGAAGTAAGGACCTGATTTACGGACTTTCTTTACTTTTAGCTTGTCGTATTGCTGCCGGCTGCTGTGCCTTTGAGTCTGCATTACAATCAAGCTGAACCAAATTCAGCTTGGAACTGGCTTGAACGTTGGTCATTATGTCATTTTTGGGAACCACCTGTGCGGGCGAAAAATTCTTTAAACACTAAGCCTCAGAGAAATCAAGGAGGCTCACAAATTGTTGAGACCATAGCTGGAAAGTCAAAAAGAAGTATCAGAAAGCTTTCAACAACAGTTAATGGGGAAGCTGGTGCTTTAGCTTCTGCTGAAATTGACAAGTCAAAACGCAACTCTAGCAAAGTCACAAGTCACCAAACAGATCCAGTGCATGAACCCCAAAGTGAACTTGAGAGGGTCAAACTCAATTTGAGAAAGGTTTCTGCATCCGCAGTGGTGGAATCTGAAAAGCCAGATATGGAAATCAAGAAGCCACACCCTTGCAGAATATGAAAACAGTGTTCTCTTATGCTACTCCTGATGTACCCGAGCAGAAAAACGTAATACCTTCTGAAAACCCAAGCAATCCAGACATTGTAGCTGATGAACTGTCTTTAGTTGAAAGTCCTTCAAAGACAATAATAATGTATGAGCCAGCAGCTGTGCCACAAGATGATCATACTGCTGTTGAGCTTCACTCGTTGGAAAATGGTGGGAAGATAGAGACTGCCTCAACTTTGAACGAGGAATCAAACTTTAAGGAAGAACAGAGTGGCAAAGCAAATCAGAAAATCAAGAAAAGGAGATCCCTTCCTGTAAAGCCGGAGTATCCTGAAAATATCTCGCAGAACTCCCCAAATCAACCAAGTTATATGGCTGCCACTGAATCGGCGAAAGCAAAGGTTAGAGCTCAAGGATCTACTAAATTTGATGAGGATGTGGCTGATTATAGATATGTCCGCCGTCATTCTCTGCCAGGCTCCACCAATGGCAAATTGACCTCGATGTCACCTCGGATACAGAAGCCAGTGCAAGCTAATGGAAAGGGAGGCACCAAAACTAACCGATCATTGACCACCTCCAGAGATGGTAAGAATTGAAAATATGTCAATTCCTGCAAGCCTACTTTGTGATGCAACTATCCTATTTGTTAGGATGAGAAGCTTGTAAATATAAATGTAGATTACATAATTTTGGTACACTTCAATCACAATAAACTAATTCAATACATATTTTTAAATATATCTTTGTGATCCCTTGTTCTTAGTTTTGCTATTCTTTGGCTTTGTATAATCAGCCATAAATATGCACACTGACTCCGATTCCTTCTTGTTTTCTGTAATTTAAGCGTGATTTCTCATTCGGGTGTCACTTTTCAGACAAGGTGCTTCAGCCTGGGTGGAGGAGATGAAAGTGTGGCAGTGGAATATTCATGGAGGTATCGTGTGAGACCGGATATGTTGCTGCTCATTTTCATTTTATTCATTCAAAATCTCTATTTAAAGATGAAAGTGACGTTTAGCAAATGATCAAGAACTATTTGAACCTTTGTTGCTTTTTTAGGGAATGTATAGTCATGGATTGAGAGTGTCTCTTGTTTGATTAACTCCATACTCGTCAAATGTGTGCTTTGTAGTTCTTTGATTAATTTTATACTCTTCAATTGTGGAGTTTTAGTTAGTTTCAATTAATCAATGTTTCTTTTACTGCTATTGCCTGAGTAAACTGTTGTGTTGTCACTCCCCAGTGACAGTGTACTTTGTTGGGAGATCGAAGTCTTGAACATTTGTACTATGTAATAATTAATAGTGAGCTGGGAAATCTCTACCTCAAGCACACCATTTAGTAATAGCAGTAAGATGAAAATTTATCATGTTTCTTTTTACCAAAGTTGCCAAGCAAGGAAGAGCTTCGAGAAAAAGATTACTGTAAGTACCATAATTATTTCAATCATTCGGATAATTTGTGTTGGACATTCAAAAATGAGTTATATGAGAGAATTAACAAGGGGATTCTGAAATTTCATGACAAGAAAAAGACCATGGCAATTGATGAGGATCCATTCCCAGTGGCAAAATCTAATAATGCCAATGTCATAGATTTATCGAATTTGTTGAACGAAATGAGGAAATATAAAGTAGTAGATATACCTTTAGACCCAAAGAAGACAATATAGAAATACTGGGTACGCAAGGACCAAATTTTGAAGGAGATGGAACAAAGAGGATCAGAACAATAACAAGAAAAGTACATGGAATAAATGCAAGACTTCGAGGAATATTGGGGGATCTATGGTCAATATTTTCAAGTAGGAACAATGAATATTTCTTAAATGTGAATGTAAGAAATACAAGGTTCATAATTCCACCTTCGCGGATGAATGGAGAATGGCAGGTAGTGGAGCATCACAAATTTCCACAGCAGCGATCTAGAACTCAAAAGAGACGATGGTAAAGAGAGAAAGTCGCCCAAAAGAGGATCGAAGAGGATAAAAATGCAGTAGGCAAAAATAAACTCTGTAGACATGCTACGGAAGACAATGGTTTTTTTTTTTTTGATCAGGCAAATAATTTTATTAAAAAGAGTAGGAGTACTCCGAAATTTACAACAAAAGTTAAGAAAAAACAAATAAAAAGTATTACACCCATCAAACTATTAAAAATCTAATTCATCAAACAAAACATCGGCTCCCTAATCCAATCAGACAGTGAATAAGAGAAATGTCTAAGATTTTTGATCCAAAACCAACTCCGAAATCGGATTAATTCCAAACTATCATCACCCCCCTCCTCAGTAGATCTGAAAACTATTTTGTTTCTTGCCAGCCATATTGTCCATATAACCGTCTGCCAATTGTTATCCATTCTTTAAGTCCCCTATTCTGATTCCATAATCCAATATGGTGATTCATGTGAGTTTGAGTTTCCTGATGAAGCACCACTGAGAAACCTAGCCATTTGTAACATTGCATCCATATCATATAAGATTCCCCACAACCGAAAACAAATGCATTGTTGATTCCTCGGCAGAATTGCAAAAAACACATAGATTGAGCGGATCGCCCGTTAAAATGTTCCTTTTCCTCAGGTTAACTTTTGTTGGAACGCGATCTCTCAAAATCCTCCATATCAAAGTAATCACTCTGTTCGGGGCAGAACTCTTCCAAATATGCTCATAAGCTTCCGACATCACCAAAGTCGAAGAATCTGGGGATACCGATTCTTGTAGTAAAGAATAAGCCGAAGCCACCTAGAAATGTTTAGAGATATCATGACGCCATTCCCAGCCATCCTCCTTGTCCTGGATCCTGGTAACCCTGTCAATGCAGTCCAGAAAATCCTTAAATATCTCTTCCTCTCTGAAGAACAAACCCGACGCCAATCCCAAACCCACTGCCAAACACCTCCCTCCAAATTCCTATCTGACTGACTGATAATCCATGAGATCTAGCTATCGAAGCTAATCTAGGAAATTGCATCTTAGGCTCTCCGTGCCCACCCAAACATCTTTCCAGAAGTTCGTGTTAACACCGTTGCCACAATTTTAACCATACCTTGAACAAACCACTTATTTGGCATTAATAATATCTTCCTAATATCATTCCACCAAAAAGAATGAAATTTTTTGTCCCTTGGAGATTCAGATATCATTCCCTCCCAAGAAATATGACCGTATTTGAATTGATGATCCTGTACCATAATGAAGCAGATCCTCTTAAAATGTCCCAACCCCATTATATCGAAAATGGTTTAAGTCACAAATAGTCACAGCCTCGCAGAAAGGGTAAATTTTCAGAATTTTCTGAAATTTTTTGCAAAGATAGTGATATCACCAAAAAGTGTTATTACCTTCTGATATCAATAAGAGGTAAGAAAATACCTCCATGTTCTTCAATGGAAAGAACAATGTCAATATGGCTTAGAGTCTTCGCCTTAGAAACCTGAAATCACGTAATAAACGTGAGAATGAGGCCGAAGGTTTTTCTGGCGTGTCCCCTCCAATGCTCAAGTCTGGCGAGAGGATACGGGAATATATATTGTAAAGTGAAAGGATTATGAATAATCAAACATGCAGATTGGACCTTGTATTTATAGGCAGATGACTAAGAGTTACCATAAATCAACGACTCATTCCATGTTTATCCAAATCTTCTCAGGATATGATAAGATCTTGTGAATACAATCAAATCCCTGATATTGCTCCGTATATCTTGCACTTGCCGAGCTTAAGAGATACAGTTCCCTTCGGCCAAGGAGCTCGGACACGAAAAGAGGTCGCCAGAATATTTGGAGGAGGGCGAACAGGTAAGATAAAACACGTCGGCCAAATAGGTGGGTAACCACCAAAGAGGTCAGAGAAGGAGACTAGGTCTTCTGAAGTAAGATCACCAGGATGCAAAGGCAACAGGTCAGCCAATTAGGTGGTGACTATATTTAAGGGGTATCACAATCACAATCCCAGTCGAGCGTGATGTCGATAGACTAGAAGTTCGTATGTATGTAGCCGACTGATTTAAATATGAGCTAGCCCTTCTATCCTTTGAAGATTTAGCGAGAATCCAACTGCTAACCAGTTCAAATTTTGAATTCAAAATTCTGACCGTTGGGAAGTCTGTTCGGCTCTCGAGGCAAATCCCAGTCGTCAATGAATCAGAGATCAACGGTCAGGATTCGAGAAGGCCCCCTATATATATACCATGTTCTAGTCCCCCATTATCTTATTTTGCAACGATTGAAACAGGTCGGCTCCGACCTCTTTCACTTGCATCTTTTTCCATTCTACTCTCTTTCTGAAAACTCTTAGGTACGCTGCTCTTAGCTGTTTTATTAAGAATGCTTCTTCTTCTTCTGATAAATTATTTCCTTCCCCTCTGATCGAAGAGACTCTCAGCACTGTAAATCAGTGTGGTTCCTTTTATCGTGTGGGGGTTGTAATACCTGAGGAAGTTGTCTGAGCTGAGAACACCCAGGAGGCTGGGGGTCTCGGCCGGGAATGAACTTCTGATAGTTGAGGCTAGCTCCCAGCACAGGTCGGAATCCCCTTCTGGCAATTATCCCTGGTATGAACTGTTTGTTCCTGCTTTAGATGATTTAGATGAACCCCAGATCCGCAAGCTTAGCCAAGCCACACTCGAGTATGAATTCGTGTTTCCTTCTTCAACACAAAGGTCGAACCAACAACCTCATGAGGGTTATTACACCTTTTACCGTGGGCAGCTAGAGGGGGGTCTACATTTTCCTTTACCCCAGTTCTTTCAAGAGCTCAACACATTTTATCAACTTAACCTCAGTCAATTTCCCCCAACTCTTAACGTATTATGTGCAGTCTGGTAGTTATTTTTAGGGTGTTTGGGTTACCTTATGACAACCCCTCACTTTCTTATTTTTTCCAAATCAAGAGATCGGATGAGGGGCCTGGTATGTCACTAGCTGATCTGGCTACGCTTTTGTGGAGAGTATCCTAGTAAGATTAAGGATTGAAAAAATTACTATTTTTTGTTAAACCTCATCAACCATGGGTACGTTGTACCGACTGGGTAGATTATCTTCCGGTTCTCCCCTCTCCACCCAAAATTTCAAAAAGAACCCCCCTACTTAGATGTAATGAAAGCTATTGGGGGGCCACTGCTTCAATTCATCAAAGCTGTTGGTGGAGGAGCTCCTTTGTTTTTCTGGGCTGAGTTCGGCTGAAACATTAAGGGGGAGAGCCGGTACTTGTTTTAAGCAGGCTCAATAAGTATTTTAAACTTCCAAGTATTTTTTGCTTGGTTTTGCTTACCTCTTATCTGTTTTGCAATTCAGTGGACATAGTAATGAGTTCATTAGTTCAAAAGGCTCTGAGAGGAGGAAGCAAAAGCTAATCCAACAATCCCAAACAGGTGAGGGGTGAATATTGTGGATGTGATGGCTGAGAGTCCTCATGCAGCTGTTGGCGAAGGGCCGATCACAGTTGCCTTGGCTGTGGCTCGTGATCTGGCTAATACTGAGGATGCTCTTTACATTAGCCAAATGAACTGGGGTGATCTCGTCACCCAAACTGGTAGCAGTCTTACTACGGTAAGGACAGGCGAGCACCGTTGCCTTTACCGAGGATGCTTATATTATTATTATTATTATTTTATATTATTTTTTACATGTTTTTCTCCTCAGGCCATGCTTTTGATGGGGGAGTTTGCATCTCGGGCTACGTTGATCCGAAGACAATCTCTTAAGGACACCAAAGTTTATGAGGTCATGCAGGACACCCTGGCCGAGGCCAAATCTCTGCATGAGAAAGAAGTGGTTGAGCTTAAATCTCAGATCGACAGAAAGTCAGTTATGGAAGATGAGGCCCGCTCTTTGATTGAGGAGCAAAAACAGAAGTATGAAACTAATCTGCGGGAGCTTCGTTACGATTTGGCACTGGCCAAGGGGGCAGCTGACTCTGCTGAACATGATCTTGCCAAGGCTCAGAAGGAAGCGGCGGGAGGAGAAACAAAAATCTGAAGAACAGGTCGGGGAGAAGCTCCTTACTTTCATTGAGACTGGTTTGAAAGGATGTGTAAGCCAACTCAAAGAGCTGGTCTGTCTCCTACCTGACGTTTCCTTGGAATTTCTGGATGTAGAGAAAGCAGTTGCCACTCTTCCTACTGAACTATAGAGATATGAACTCCCCTTTTAAGCTCACATTTCCTCATTACCCTCTTGTATTAGTTTTTGCGATCTCACCCCCTGATTTTAATAGAAATGCTTTGCAATTTCTCACGAGCTCCGCTTTAACAACTGAACATTTTGTATATTAATGAACAAGTAAAATCAGATAGGAACATGCATAATTAATTTGACTCTATTAATTAATTACCATGGAAGGACAAAGTAATAACAGATAGGATCAGTCACGTAATCAGCTCAGCCATAGTAATTATTTACCCATAAGGGCAAAGTAATAACATATAGGACCAATCATGTAATCAACTCGGCCATCGTAATTATTTATCCAGGAAGGGCAAACTAATAACAGATAGGACAAACACGTAATCACGCAGCTCGACCATCGTAATTATTTACTACAGAAGGGCAAGGTAATAACAGATAGGACCAAGCACGTAATCAGCTCGGCCATAGTAATTATTTACCCCGGAAGGACAAAATAATAACAGATAGGACCAACCACGAAATCAGCTCGGCCATGGCCATAGTAATTATTTACCCCGGAAGGGCAACGTAATAACAGATAGGACCAACCACGTAATCAGCTCGGCCATAGTAATTATTTACCCCGGAAGGGCGAAGTAATAAAATATAGGACCAAACACGCAATCATCTTGGCCATAGTCATTATTTACCACGGAAGGGCAAAGTAATAACATATAGGACCAGTCACGTAATCAGCTCGGCCATAGTAATTATTTACCCCAAAAGGGCAAAGTAATAACATATAACCAAGCACGCAATCAGCTCAGCCATAGTCATTATTTACCCCGGAAGGGCAAAGTAATAAGTATATAACCAAACATGCAATCATCTCGGCGGAAGGGCAAAGTAATAACAGAGAGGACCAAACACGCAATCAGCTCGGCCATAGTCATTATTTACCCCGGAAGAGCAAAGTAATAATAGACAGGACCAGGCACGTAAGCAACTCGGCCACCGTATATTTACCCCGGAAGGGCAAAGTAATAACAGATATGACCAAGCACGTAATCAGCTCAGTCATAGTAATTATTTACCCCGGAAGGGCAAAGTAAACATATAGGACCAAATGAGGTGAGTTTGTCGTAACTGTGCTTTTGAGATTGGGTGAAAATCGTTGCTCCTGGCGCAACCAGGGTTGAGGTGAGCTCGTCGTAAACGTGCTTCTAAGATCAGGTGAATACCCTTGGGCTTGGCGTAACCAGGGTTGAGGTGAGCTCGTCATAAACGTGCTCCTGAGATCGGGTGAAAACCCTTGGGCCTGACGTAACCAAGGTTGGGTGGGTGAGCTCATCGTAAAGTGCTCCTGAGATCGGGTGACAACCCTTGGGCCCGTGTAACCATGATTTAGGTGAGCTCGTTGTAAACGTGTTCCTGAGATTGGGTAAAAAACCTTGGGCTGGCGTAACCAGGGTTTGATGTGAGCTCGTCGTAAACGTGCTCCTGAGATCGGGTGAAAACCTGGTATGTTACTTGCATATGTAACAAATTATAGAAATTTCTCAAATTGCAATCCAACCATAAAAGAGTCAATCGTCCAAAAACACAATCTTGAAACAAAAGAAAACAAAAAGACGTAAACTAAAGAATAATATTTGCGGAGGTGATATGCGTTCCAAGACCTTTTTAATGTTTTCCCATCAAGGCGTTCTAGGTAGTATGCTCATGAGCACAACTTCTCTACTATCTTAAAGGGACCATCCTATTTAGGAGCTAGCTTGCCACTGCACCTCTTGCACCTTTCTTGTCTTCTCAGTACTAGGTCTCCGACCTGGAAACTCTTCTGAATAACTCATCGGTTATACATTCGTGCAATGGGGCTACGATAGGCTTCCATACTGATGGCGGCAACTTCCCTTTTGTTCAATTAGATCAAGATCAGCAGCTTTCTCTCACTGTTCTGTTCATCATAGAAATGCACTCTTGCTGATTATGCCCCAATCTTGGCTGGAAGTACAGCCTCATTTCCATAGACCATATTAAATGGTGTTTCGCATGTTCCCATCCTTGGTGTAGTTCGATAGGACCACATGACATTGGGTAGTTCTTTCACCCAATTTCTTTTTACTCTCCCAAGCCTAGCTTTAATGCTCTGTACCAGAGACCTATTAGTGACCTCTACTTGACCATTGCTTTGAGGGTAGGCGACAGACGTAAATGCCTGATGAATCTTCAATTCTTCACACCATGTCTTGAGTAAAACCCCTTGAAATTGTCTTCCATATCATATATATATATAATCTTCCTCAGGACCCCGTATCGGCAGACAATGTTTTTTCCGGATGAAGTTGATGACCTCTTTCTCCGTGATCTTGTTAATGGCTCAGCTTCGACCCATATGGAGAAATAATCAATAGTTACAAGCAAAAACCACTTCTAAGCTCTAGCTGTTGGAAAGTGTCCTACTATATCAATACACACTGATCAAACGGGCACGCTGCCACAATTGCTTTCATCATCGTGGTGGGTTGATGCTGAAGTCTAGAATGTCTCTGACAACTATCACATGACATAACCATAGCTGTAGAGTCTTTCTGAATTGCAAGCCAAAAATACCCAGCAAGGAGTACCTTCTTTGCCAGGAAATATGCTCCTAGATGGTTTCCACAGCATCCCTCATGGATTTCTCCCAATACATATTCTGATTCTTTTGGTCCTAGACAAGGCAAAAGTGGTCAAGCAAAAGACCTCTTATACAAGATTCATTCGACGAGTATGAATCTCTGACTCCTCTGCTTGAGCCTGTAGGCATTTTTGGGATCACCTGGAAGCTTAGCATTGTTAAGGTAGTCTAAGAGATCTGCTCTCCAATCATTTTCTTCAAGAGATTCTGTCAGGATCGATTCCGGGGGTGGGTTGCCATTCCACACCCGAGTTCAACCAACTTGAGCTTCAATAGCTCGTGTTCTTGAATTAATGCACCGAGAGATTATATCGAGTTCGATTACAAAATCGAGCGGAAGACACTCGACATAACCCGCTCTAAACCGATTAACTATTTGAAAGATATTTTAAAGATATGCAAATAAAGTAAATAAACAAGCATTTGTTTATGGAAGTTCAAAGGTGGTGTAATCCTTCTACGTCTCCCCTTCTTCCACCTCATGGAGGATTCCACTAGAAGACTTTGATTTATACAATCCCGTTGTACAAACCCGATCCAGTTGGGAATTCCCCATCCAACTAGAACTCCTAGCAACTCAACTATGTATGTTCTTTAATGTCTCACATACAAAGACCTCTCATTGGTTGTGATAAATCATCAACCGTTACAATGATATTCACTCATCTATGAAGCTCTCATATACAATGAATAGAGTGAATATATATGGCACAAATGATCTCTAACTAGATCTGATATAGCAAGGTAAGTGGTACCAAAGGTTTGAGGAGTGCTCTTCATTTAGCAACTTTTATCTTTTAAGTTCCTCAATTGAATCCCAAGTGGGTTTGCTTTGGAAGGCTTGGATTGATCTTCAATCAGCTGTTATTGAGCTTCCAAATCATGTATATATAGCCCCAAGTAATGATATATACGTTAGACACAAGAATATGCCCGTTGGAAAAGATTCTGCACCATTCCCGAGCTTGCAACGGTCATATTCTGGTTTCTGGGCTCTTTGTATTTCGGACCGGATGGGCCCGGATCAGCTTGGACAGATCAGATCTGGTGCTGGATCAGCACAGTAGATCAGTCTGGCAGATCAGCACGGACATATCAGTCTGGTCCGGATCAGCACGGGCAGATCAGTCTGGTCCAGATCAGTCTGGACAATCAGCTTGATACAAAAACAGATTGATAAACTTGCTCTTCGATCTGTTGCTTGTAACTCTTGATTCTTTGATTTCTGGGCACAGTGATCTACATGTAAGTTGTAGCCCTTTCTCTTAGCTTTCCACGGAATCAAGAATCGCTTGATTTTGAGTTTGTATGAGAAAGTTATGCTCGAAATACGAGGTGATGCTCCTGCTGTCTGTTTCCTGGATGCAGCAGCACATGACGTTACTTGCAGAAGCTTTTGGCCATCTTAACGTCCGATTCAGTCTTTCACTACCAAAGATGACTTCTAGATATTGTATTAGCTTTCCAAATCATACTGAATTGTTCCGTTCCGATACGCGAGCTAAGGGTTATGTCCACCAGACTGACAGTTGGTTGCTGTAACAGCTCGATCTTACAGGCGTCACATGGCGTGACTTGCAGAAGCTTTTTGGACAGCTTAACGTCCGATTCAGTATTTCACTTCCAAAGATGACTTGTAGATCTTTGTCTTAGCTTTGCAACCCATACTGAATCGTTCCGTTCCAATAAGCGAGCTGAGAGTTATGGCCACCAGACTGACAGTTGCTTGCTGAAACAGCTTGCTGTTTCTTCGCGGTACAGCTCGATCTTGCAGGCGTCTTTTCTCCTTGATAACATTTGAACTAGCCGATCTGTTGTGAGATATGACTTTTAGTATTTTGAGTTGGCTGTTCAATCTCTTTGGAAGCACGCCATTTCGATATCCGAGCTATGAGATATGATCGAAACAATCCGCTGCCAGGATTTCAGACTTGGTCCAGCTTGATATTTTCAAGCTACTTCTTTGTAATTCATCAAGCTCTAAATTATGATCTATGAACTGCACACTTGATGAAATATGTTAGCAACACAATAACAAGTTTTGTTAACATCAAAACCAAGATTATTCGGGTTTCCAAAACCCAACAGATTCAGATGGATTATTGACTGGCCGTTAACTAAATTTGAAACACCACATCTCTATTCTGTCAAGTGCGAAGAGCACTAGCCATTCTAGCCAAATGTCTGCTTTTCTATTCTCTACTATTGGGATTTGTTTGAGCACTACCTCTAGAAATTCCTCTTTGATCTTCTATGGAACTGGCATATTGAATTAACTTTTCATTCTTAACCTCGTACACTTCATTCATGTTGAGCTACTAGTTGGGAATCAGAGAAGACATGTATGCGCTTAGCTCCAATATTCCGAGCAGTCCTCAACCCGGTTAATGCTACCTCATGTTCTGCTTCATTATTGGAGGGTCGAAAGTCCAATCGTACTGCCAGTTGGACCTTATCTCCACTAGGAGATATTAGCACAACCTCTATTCCACTTCCCTCATTCAAGAGGAGCCATCAACCAATGCCTTCCATAACTCTTCTTTCTCAGAATGCATGGTTCCGCAATGAAATCTGCTAAAGCCTGACCTTTGATAGTTGTGAGGGGTTCGTACTGTATGTCATACTCTCCTAGCTCGGTTGTCCATTTTACTAATTGTTCTAAGACATCAGCATGACTTGGTATATTTCCTAGAGAGTTGTTTGTTATACAATTACAGTATGTACTTTCCTTACTATTCATCTCTAAGTATAGAAGGTACTACATTCCGTAAATATAATGATGTCTTATTGATGAAGATATACTTTCTATAATACAATAATCCCTAATTACTGGTGATGACTAGGGCTAACATTCCCCCTCAAATTGACGCGGGATGGTCAAGAAACAACAATTTGCCAATTAGGAACTGATGAAGTTGTCGAGTCATTGGTTTTGTAAAGATATCAACAAGTTGAAGATCACTAGAACATGAGGAAGAGTGATCGTACTGCTTTCCACAGACTCTCGAATAGAATGACAATCGACCTCAAATGTTTCGTGCGTTCATGAAAAACAGGATTTGTTGCGATTTGAATAGCGTTGATGTTGTCTCCATGAAGGGGTGTGGGGTTTTTTTAGTAGTAAAACCCAATTCATCTAGGAGACCCCATAGCCACATAACTTCAGGGCAGGCGGCGGACATAGCACGATATTCAAATTCATTTGAAGATTTGGAAAACGAGCCTATTTCTTACTTTCCCACGAGATCAGAGAAGGTCCGAGAAACATACACCATCCAGCAACAGAACGATAAAATATTGGACATCCGGCCCAGTCAGCATAACTATAGACCTGAAGGTGCAGTGGAGACGAGGTGGGAAAGAATAACCCCTTAGAAGAAGAGCCATGTAAATAGAGAATGATGTGTTGAACTGCAGCAAGGTGTAGATGTTGAGAGTGCATGCACTGACTAACTTGTTGGACTCCATAGGATATGTCAGGCGAGTGATAGTGATAGTTTACCAGATTCATACGATCAACTCATCATCAATCTGACTAACAATATCACTACTGATATGTTAGTCTTCCAGAACGTTGCAGTCGCAGTTCTTGAAGAAGAAAGTAGGTGCAAGAAGAACAAGGAAGACATGTTGGCAAGTTTGAAGCATGCCGAGGCTTTGCCGATGATGAGAGGAAGATCGAAGGAGTGTGACTCAATGGGAGCCACAAGTATGGTAGATCCAAATTCATAAGTAAGAAGAATAATTTTTACTGCTATAAATGTGGTAGTAAATGGCACTTCAAGAAAGATTGTACAAGTAAGAAGAGTCTTGAAAAATATTCTCAAGGAAACTGTTAGGATCGGTCCGGAGTGTAAGAGGGGGGGTGGATGAACACTCCTAATAAAAATAATCCTTTGTGATTTCTTTCGGATTAGTGAAATAAATCTATTTCTTAATCAGCTTATCTGCAGAACAGACCACTGAATATTTTAGTGCGGAACGGTCTGTTCTTAGACTAGTAAGAACGACTCGATGGCTTGAATAGTATAACGAGTGCAGAATGATAAAAGACAGAATATGTTTCTGAAAGTTCGAAGGTGATGTAATCCTTCTACGTCTCCCCTTCTTCAATTAAGGAAGGATTCCACTAGAAGACTTTGATTTATACAATACTGTTGTACTACAAACCGATTCAGCTGGATTTACCTCACTACCAGACTGAAACTCCTAGTCTCTCGATCTGTTCAGACACACTCTGTCTGACAGTTACAATTGATTCTCACTTCTCTATCTTACAACAGAATACAAAAGATAGACTAATTTAGTCTATGCACACAATGATCCTAAGATGATCAAATATTACAATATGCTTGTGCTTATGAAAACTTTCGGCTCGAGGATGTCTGAGCTTGTAAGCTTGTGTTGTTTTGTTTTCTTTTTACGTTTTTTGATTGATCAGCCTCTATCTTGAGCTCTTCTGTTGCATCCTTATATAGTTGCATGTACCAACGACATTATTTCCCTTTATGTGCAACTTTTGACTCTGCTCAACTCATGAGTAAGCTACAGTCTTATTCTTTTGGGCACTTGCCATTCTGGTTCATGCTTTCGGCGACTGTCAGATGAGCTCTTCTTGTCTTCTTACCTTTTATGGTAATCTTCAGTCCTTGGTCTTTTTCAGCATTAATTGCAACATTAAATGCTTCAATAAATAGCCGTTAATGATTCGGACTGAAGAGCGAAGCTTATACAACCTTATCTGCTCTGATCTGATAATAGTTGAGCTGTTCTGAAGCTTCGATCTGGTCAGGCTGATGTTCATCGATCCGTTCTGATTTTGCGATATACCATATCAGCTTGATCTGTTTTGAGCAATGATCTGGTCAGTTCTGATTTCTATCGATCCGTTCTGATTTGTTTTATCATCTTTAAAATCCGGAAACAACAAATTCCCCCTTTTGATGATGACAAAACCTAGCTTCTAAATCTTTTTATTCAGTGTTTTAAGAACTCTGAAGTGTATACTTGCGGATCAGTTACTTCTCTTGTTCAAAATAAATGAACACATTTAAGTGAAGTTTGGATTGATTAAGCCATTTAGTTCAAAATAAATGAACGATGACTTAACTAAGAACTTTGATTTTTATTGAGCAAAATCTTATATACAATTATAGACAAGTCTGACTTATATTTAGACCGCTACTTCCTTGATGAAGACTGAGGTGGCTTGAGTCCTTTCTCTTTTCCCCCTTTTTGTCAGCAGCATCTCTTGAAGAAAATCGACAATCTGGGCGAGCTGAGCGCTGATAGCATCAAGACGAGTGTCTTGAGGAAGGCAAGAAGGGACTTGGCGACGGAGGCTCGAACTTCAGTGGCCAGCTCGATCTGTTCTTTTCTCAGACTGTTTTTATGTTTTAGCTTTCTGAGAGAGAACAGATCATTCAGTCCGCGCTGAATGCCTATGTTGGCTGTCATCTTCTCTTTGAAGATTCAAAATCCAAGAATGTAGTCCTCTCACTTTGATGAACTTCTATGACTCGTTGAGAGAGAGATAGACAGTTATCCGAAAGGTGGTGTGAAGGGACTTGGCCCAGATTGGAGCTTCATCAGATGAACGGCTTGGAGAGTGATCAGATGACGACAATGCATGATCAACTTTTGCGGCAATTGGTATAAGTGAAGTCATAGCAGATTGGCGTGTGTTCGGACCGGATCAAGGTGATCAAGGTCAATGAAAATTCTTCTAAAAATGCCATATCTTCAGCAGACTGATCCGGAGGAGTGATAGGTCTGGTAGGCTCCTCAACCTGTAATGCGGCAACAACAGTTGACACACCAGATCGGATCGACGAAGTCTGGGAGATGACTGTTGTATGTTTGGCGGTTTGGACTGTGCTGAATTTGGGAGACTGAGGGCCAACGGGGATGGATGAAGTTGTTGGAGAGTCCAACAAGACATCCATTGCTTCAGTCTCATCTGCCAGACGGAGCATTAGTCAGTGGCTGCTCGGCTGTCTGCTTCGCTGTCTGCTCCGCTGAATCAGAAGGAATTGCTCAATGAATGGTTCGGCCAATGTCTTGTCGCGATGGGTGATTCGGGCTGGGAACTGGAC